>JANAVB010035418.1:427003-530785 GCA_029216955.1 Iris pallida
GAGGTTCAAACAAACGTTCCCCTTCTGATTATTTCGAGATCCACAGGAACACTATATAAATTCTGATTACAAAGCAACAAAATCAGAAAATAAATCTCACGTTCTTTCTCGCAATCGCAGTTACTGACGGACAGAACTGAGTTCGAAAAATAAATCTCACGCTCTTCCTCGCAATCGCAGTTGCTGATGGACATAACTGAGTTACAATTAGATAAAGGAGAAGAAAGAAAAAAAGAAGAGAGAAAGGTTCTTGCTGGGGTGATTAAGATCACCGTTGCTCAAAGCAAGATTCGTCCCACTACGATCTGCTTCCAGAACCAGCAAGTTCTAGAGAACTTCTGGAACGCTCGTCGGTCAATATTTGAGACTTGAACGGGCTTCCTGACTTTACGGACTCCCTTAACTCTCTTCTTTGGTGCATCTTTCAAAGGAGGCCAAGGGGCTCTATTTATAGAGTAGAGTGAGACTTCACCTCTTCTCCTATCCGATGTGGGACTAAAATACCAATACTCAAAAATAGAGTTTGATATTTTAGATTATCCCACAATCAGCATAGAAGTGTGACAGTCCACGCCTACCCCCCGAACACTCCCGTGCATGCACGAGACATCCTGGAGTCCGTGTCCGAGTCCGGGTCCGCACAACAAAAATCAACTTGCATCCTTGTCGGAATTAATCATTTTTCCTTATAGGAAAATACTCCCACATGACACACACTTGTGCCCCACCACACCTCATGTGCACACCTCAACACAAGCAATGCATTATATTGAGATACCATTTGGTGTAGCCGATGTGTGACTATCTTTTCTAGTCCAAAGGCAAAAACACCAACAATCCCCACATATCTCAATATATGGGTTGAGCGTTCCCCACAGTGACCGTCCATCATGCATTAGGAGAGATGCCGCTACGACTTGAATCTTCCCGCATAGGTTAAATAACAGCATGATACAAGAATGGACTAAGCCTTGAATTATGCACCATAACTGCAATTCTTCCTACTCACATAATGACATCAACTGTGCTTCTGGCTGCACATTAAAGACCTTGTGTCAGCCTGGTTTCAATGTATAATTTTTTGGCGTCTACAAGTTTACCCTCAAGAGACGGCATGATATCTTGTCCATACACTATAGGTGAGTTCTTTATAAAGAGTCATGGCTAGGTGAGTTCTTTATAAAGAGTCATGGCATGAAGCATTGCGCTTCTTTGCGGTGCTACGCCGCTATGACATGGCTTAAAGCCGAGGCTTTACCCCACCTGGGTACCTCATCGTAGTGTCATACTACTGTAGCATGAGGTCACAAGCCTCTTTGTAGTGCCAAACTACCCAGCATGAAGCCTTGCGCTTCCGTGCGGTGTTACGCCGCTATGACATGGCTCGCGAATCCGAGACTTTACCCTACCTGGTACCTCTTCGTGGTGTTTGCCACTGTAACATGAGGACATCGTCCTCTTTGTAGTGCTATCTACCTCTCTTTATTACGATTATCATACAGCATTAGGCTACCTGCCTATTTGCGGTGCTACTCGCTGTGACTTGGCTCACAAAGCTGAGGCATTATTAGGGGTGTAAACGGGTCGGACGGACACGGACAGTCCACTGTCCGAGTTCGGGCTGGACGGACACGGACAACCACTGTTCGTTAATTCAATCGGACGGTCCGCAGACAAATTAAATATATTACCAAAAACTATTTTATCAAGTTACCTTGATAGTTGGTACAAAAAATCAAGTTAAAAGAAAATACAATTGAAGGTTATAGAATACAACAAACAATACTAAAATGTTAACGAAAATCGAGATTGGACAGCAAAATATTGATGCAAAACCAAAATGATATGACATAATTGATGCAAAACCAAAAGGAGTCTCCACTATCGGACAGTCCGCGGACAAATTCGGACTGGACATGGATATGACCGTGTCCGGGTCCGATTTTTAAACGGACCAAAAAAAATGTCCAAGTTATGTTCGTTAATCAATCGGACGGCCCGCGGTCGAACCATTTATCGAGTCGGACACGTACGGACAACGGACTACTTTGTCCATTTTACACCCCTAGGCATTATTCCTAACCGGGAACCTCATGGTGGAGTCACCCCACTATAGCATGGAGTTACACTCCTTGTAGTGTTGTGCTACCGTGCTTCCTGTAAAGCACTTCCAGGCATTCACTTTGCCTGAGAACTCATTAAGGCATTTAGACCAACCTTCCCACAGGATCCGTTTTTCGCAGAAAACAACAGTAGACAACAGTGGTTGTAGGTCCGTAACCTCTCCATGTCACAGAGGACAAGTACCCACCGTTCCTGATATTCTTCTGGTTAATAGTCCTCCCTTGAACCAAAAGCTAGATGTCTAGTAGATTTCTCTTTGAACTAATAGCATAAAACTTTATGGTAGAAATGTAATAACACAATATCAGAATGCCTTCAAGTCCATTTTACAAGCCGTGTCATCGACCAGCTGGCGCTTGAGGCCCTTGGTGAACGGTTCCGCCAGGTTCTCCTGACTCCGAACATCAATCACTGCAATTACACCCCTCTTGATGAGATCGTGTACTGTCATGTGCTTCAACCACACAGTCCTCTTCTTCCCGTTGAAGAGGTCATTTGATGCCACCGTCGCAGTCGTCTGGTCGTCGCAGTATATCGGTATCCCCGGTATTTGCGCCCCAACCACTGGAAGATCATACATGAGCTCCCGAAGCCATTCTGCTTCCTCCGCTGCGGTATCAAGTGCAAAGAACTCAGATTCCATGGATGACCGTGAGAGCATAGTCTGCTTTTTCGATTTCCACGATATAGTAGCTCCATCCATTGTGAAAATGTATCCACTTGTGGACCTCTTGCTCTCCACTTCTGAGCATCAGTTGACATCACTGAAGCCTTCCACTACCGGCGGATCTTTGCTGTAGTGTAATGCATATGTCTGAGTCTTCTTGAAATATCTCATAACCCGTTTCACAGCTTTCCAGTGCTCAATGCCTGGGTTGCTCGTGAAACGACTCAGCATTCCCACGGCGAAAGTTATGCCAGGCCTTGTGGCAGTAGTAGCATACATCAAACTCTCGATTATGCTTGCATACTCCAGCTGCCTGACGCTTTCCCCTGAATTAGGCTTCAGCTTCAGATCACACATGTACGGCGTATCGATCCCTGGAAGATCCTGATACCCGTAACGAGTGATCATCTTCTCAACATAATGAGATTGTGACAGCGCTAATCCAGTGTCTATCCGGATGATCTTGAGTCCCAAGATAACATCAGCATCCCCCGAGTCCTTCATACTGAACTTCGTCGAGAGGAACTTCTTTGTCTCCGTGACACAGCTTATATCCGTACCTAGGATTAGCATGTCGTCCACTTATAGACAAACGATGACTCCTCTTTCGTCAGCAAACTTCGTATAGACACACTTGTCTGTTTCACTGACCTTGTAGCCATTTGACCTTATGACTTTGTCAAACTTCTCATGCCATATTTTAGGAGCTTGCTTTAAACCGTACAGAGATTTCACCAACTTACAGACTGTCTTCAAGACATTTGACGACAAATCCTTCTGGCTGTTGCATGTAGATCTCTTCGGTCAGCTCGCCATTCAGGAATGTCGTTTTCACATCCATCTGATGTATCACCATTGTAGCCTCCCTTCCCGAAAATATTTTAAAAAAATTTTTATTAATTATTTGATTTAAGTGGTGATTTTTAGATTTTTATAAATAATTATTTAGTTAATTATTACGGTAGATGACTTTAGCCATGGTGGAGTTTTGAAGTACAAGACGGCTAGGAATCATGGCACGGATAGTGTAGTAGCGTGCTTTGACTAGTGTTTAGCCATGGTAGGGGAACGCCAAGCCATAGGTGTGTCCTAATTAGAAAAACCAGGCCAAGTTGCGACCTAACCTCTAAAGACGTTTAATCATTTATTATTTAGATTTATTGACTCGTAGAAGACCGGTTGTACCAAACAAGTCCGGACCGGACCCGAACCAAGTCCAAGCCTACGTAGTCGGGTAGTATGTTCAGAGACGACCATATAGATGTATGTTGTATTGACATTTTACTTTAGTGATTTAGAAAGCATTTTGGAAAAATGATTGTTATATATGTATAATTTATATCCTAAATATTCTTGCTATTAGGTTACTATTCTTGTAAATGTCACGCCCCGCTCCCGTAGGAGCGATCGTCCTCGCTAAGACGTGATGCCGCACGAGCCTAAATTGCCCTCGTGCAATGCGGGTTCCATAACGGCCGATTTCAGCGGCTGCGACGGGGTTGTCGCACAGAAGTCCCATGCAGAGACATTGAACATGCAGCGGAAATTTAGAAGAAACACAAGTTATTCGACAGAAAGCTCTTTATTGATATTGAAACAACGGTTACATTGGAGGCACAAGGCCAAGATTACAATCACTCAAGCTCACTCATCTCACATTACAAGTTCACTCTGCTCTCTCATCTCTCGGTACAACGCTTGAGCCAGCGGAAGCTTCGGAAGGCGACGTCCATACATTATGTCATGTATAAGTCTTGACTTCATGCGGCCGCACGCTTCGAATCGCCAAGGAACTCCGTGCCTCGACGCATCCAAGCGAGCTCCGCGCCACGAGCTTCTACCTGTGCCTGCACATAGAAACTATGTGGTTGTCAGTACTCAACTGTACTGGTGGAATGAGCTCCTCGCCCACCCATAAAAGACCAACACGTTTGATTTACATTGTGCAACATAGTCCCTTCTTATCAATTGTCTTTCTACTCTTGCCTTAGGATCAGTTTTAGGACCGGCGCCTTGCCTATTTTGTGTCTTTAGACCATCCCGTGCTTGCAACATCAATGTTAACTCAACAACGTTAACCTATCAAGTCGTGTTTGCCTTACGGCTTCAAATCAGAGACGCACCTACGCTATAAGACTCCATTTCTGTGTGACCGTGCTACAAACCCTTGCTGAGGCCGTGCCTCGCAACTCAGTGAAACTTAACCATATCGCCGTCGTGCGGCCCTTGCTACTTTGATCACCAACTGACCCAATCGAGACTTGTGACTCAGTGTCACTTAACCAACTTGCCTTGCGGCGATTTCCTGACTTCAACCCGAGACGACTCAATCCAACTTGTGCAACTCACATATACACACTTGAGACTCGACGCCACATCTCGTGCCGAAGCACGACGCCTATGTTGAAGCCAAATCTTAGACCCAAACTTTGTGTTCCAACTTGTACACACATTCAACTCGACTCAATCCAAAGGCATACACGCGGATAGCCGCTATTTGCCGATATCTATATGAACTTGGCCACTAGCATCACAAGCTATCCTGAGACGTATAGCTTTTTGTTAAATCGGGGACCTTCCAACGCGAATAGCTAGCATCCGTTGTAAGCCTCCGCTTTAACCCTGTGCTCAAACCTTATGCACCACTATACCCTGTTTCCTCCTAGGCCGAGTCGGTTCCATGGCCCAGGGTTGCCGCTCGAGGAAACATCGCCCTTGTCGACAAGTTGTCCATGACCATGCAAGACTCGACTCAAACTGACGTCTCACACAGTCATCATTCTTTTAGTGTTACTCTCTCTTTCAAAACCATGTTTAAGACTTCTATCCTTGAGATCCCTCGACGACCCACGGTCGCGAGCCTTCTCCCTTGATGCAATATCCTTTGTACTCAACTTAGAAATAACTCCTTGATGGCCTCCTTTTTCTAAACTCGACTTGAAAACCCACCGTAGCTTGTGCCTTAAACACTAAGTCCGTGCACTGTGCCTTAAGCCAACCGTGTTCTACGCAACACTCATGCCCAAGTCGACGGACCTTGAGATCATGGGGCTACTTAACTTGACAACCGCAGTATAATCGGGACAGCACTTGGAATGACTTAGGTCGACCGGCATATATTTGCCTAACTTACTCAAGCCTACAACTTAACCCGAGGGACGAGCGAAGTCTATGCCAAGCCTTGCGCAGTGGAAGCGTGCATGCTTTATCAAGCATTTACGCGGGCGACGCCTATGACTTAGGCAAGTTCATAGTTTTGTGTCGACGACCAACTTTCCTTCTCCCAAGCCACGGGACGAAGGACCGGGTGTCATTTTCAAAGCACGCCTTGCACCAACTCTAAGCCGACCGTTGGACCTTTCCATATTCTATCTCAATTCGACCCGTCGAGATTACTCCATTTAGCTATGTGGATTCATCTCTTTATTATTAAGCCTACTTGTGCAAGTTGAAAACATGTGATTTTTATGTAAAGGCTAAGATGAGGCAAGTTCACCGAAACTACCCCACCTGAGCGAGCGGTCGCCTTGACTGAGTGATGTCTTCGAGTCGCCGTTGTAAGGCCAAGTCCGAACACCGTCGGCATTCCTATTCCTCCGATTGACTGAGCGGGACGGGACACTACATTATACACCACTCAGAAAAAGTTTCGTCCTCGAAACTAACTGAGTACACTTATCGACTTATCACTTTACTCAACATTCAAGGACTCTCGCACACACTACGCCTATGCGTTTCTCAAATCCGAGCCACGCTCGTGCTACCCTCAATCCTTTTCTTCTAAACTCACGATCTCAAAATTCTCGACACTTTCCCATTCCTCAAGTCTCACTTGATTCAACGTATCACTTAGTTGGATCGTGCACATATTCTAGGCGTCCCCAAAATACATGCATTTCAGCCAAGCCTCGTGATAGAGAATCCACCATCACCACTCGAGTCGGATCGTACACATATTCGGGCGTCCCTGATATACGTGCATGTCAACCGATACTCGCGAGTGGTGCCTCCACAATCCTACCACTTCGCACTCGAACGTCTGCCTAACTGCTAGGCTATGTCTTTCCGTCAGTATTGGAATCATAGTTCCCAAACAACGATATCAACACTGACCCCATCCTATGGTCAAACCAATTTGATAGTACATGATTTTCTACCCAAGCTCGCATCACTCCGATTTCTAAACTTCGAGCATAGATTTAGTACACACATCCCAACATTCGTCGCACGAGGTCTGAGTCATTCCGCAAAGCCATCCTACGACAACTCGCGTTCAACCAATTCCACGACGTATCAATCTCACTCGTTTATCAAGCCATTTCGTACAGTCTATCTCTTCGAACACGTTCGATATAGTTCGTCTATCATTCCTTCCAAGTCAAGCACGCTACGGCACAATTCATCACTAAACCATAATTCGCATTTCATATTCCCTAAGTCGTTCATCCCAATTCACGCAATCGATTCACAAGGTCATCTGACTTAACAATACGTTGCGCCCCGATCTCACGCGAGTCAGATTTTCCACGGTGGGCATGAATCACCATGCACGCTCCCGCGGGATAATCATCCTCATCGGGACGTAACTCTTGTTTTGCGTCCAGACTAATTCATTCTCGATGCGCGGATTGGACCTACTCAATCCTCAAGTTTATTTTATTCGTCAATCGCAAGTCCTAACATTCTCAAATTGTTTTTCCTTCGCATCAAACCGACAAGTCGAGACAATCAAAGTTGCCGCATCCTGATTTTCCGAGTTCGATCATTCCCGCGACATGAATCACCATGTAAACGCTCACGCGGAACGATCGCCCCAAATCCGACGCAACGCATGTGCGAGGCTAGAGTTGCGCTCGCGCAAGACAATATCGTCGACGTTGTGGTTATCCGCGTAACCATCAAGACACGATCACTTTCATCCAACATTCATCTCAATCAAAATCCTAAGTATAGCATCCAACCGAACAATAATACTTGCACGATCGTCTTTCGCCGAGTCAGAGTACCCCCGAGTTATCGCATATCGATCTTTGATACGCCTCAATACCATCGACGATATGCATAACCTGACGATCTTCCTTTGCAACCAAATTTCGAGTCGTGCGAATGATGCTATCGTCCGACTGGATAATCTCCTCGACATTCAAATTCAAGTTCGATCATTATCCCTCGAATCATTCACAACATCAAATTCCTCAAACCCAGATTCGCGTATTCGTTCATTCGTCTATCTTAAGTCATCGACCAATGCATTTCCTCGATCGCATCGTCCCTTTGTTAACTCAATTCATCGAGCAACATTCGATCCAATCCTTAGAGTCATTGCGTAACTTCAAAATCAAACCTTTCATGCACGCTATCTACCTGTCATGCAAACTTTTCGTATACGACCCGTATAAATTTCCTCGATCAAGTTATCCATTCGCTACACCTTAACTTTTCTTCGATTCGATTTCACCTACTCAATCATTTTCACGTTTCACCTCCGCACAATACTCAATCCCGTGCACGTTCCGTGCACGTCAATTTCTAATTTGTTTGAATCACATATCGTCAAATCTTTTAAGACTATAACTTGTTCAACGATACTCAATCTACGGCTTTACATATGTGCGACGCTTGCTGATAGACTCACCGACACCCCGAATCCTCAATCGATCAATCGACATCCCTGAGGCAATCGCATACACCACTCAGGGATGAAGTCATTCAACTAATCCTCAACTATCATTTGAATCAAAATCGGCTTCTTCAAATTTTTCGTTCAAACCATTCCTCAATTTTTAAGCACGCTCGCCTTATATCGCACCGACGATAACATCGTCATTCGATAGCACCCCTATCGATAGTCATCTCATTTACTAAATCAAGTCTAACTCATTCTTGCTCGAAACATTACGAATCCCGCACTCGACTTTTCTAAGGTCGACGCAACTTTGGTGTATATGCCCAGCCCGACTTAGCCAATCGTGCTTACGCAAACCATCTTTTTGTTTCTTTTCAAAACTGTTCTCCTACATTTTGCAAAATAGATAGACTTATTGTATGGACATCCCGTGGGACAATTGAGAGAGAGCGCACCAACGATATCAACTTTGCGGAAGCAACACATTCAGAGTTTGCGGAAACAACGGAGTTAAAGAATTCAATCGATAGTCTAAGGACGTAAAGCCGTGCTCTGATACCATTATGTCACGCCCCGCTCCCGTAGGAGTGATCGTCCTTGTCACGCCCCGATCCGGGAAATCGCTCGTCCTCGCTAGATTTTACCCGAATCATCGTCCTCGCTGGGGCGTGATGCCGCACGAGCCTGGAGTTGCGCTCGTGCAAGGCAAGATAACGGTTCACATAGTGATTATCTCAAATTCGTAACATAAGCAGCGGAAGGAAACAAGGTATAACACAAAAATCTCTTTTATTCATAATGAACTGAAGATTACAAAGGCTCTGAATAGCCCAACATATATGCCAATTGGCTACAACGCTCATGATCTCTCTAGCTCACAAAGGATTACATTGTTCCATACATTATGCCTTTTTATAGCCACCAAGTAGTCTTCGGCCGAACATCTCCATGTCGCATGTCCGAACGCCTATGCGGTGCTTCTCTTGAACGCCAAGGACTCCATGCCTCGGCACGTCCAAGCCAAGCTCCGCCCCGAGCCGGTCATAACCTGAGCCTGCACATAAACTAGTGGGGGATTAGTGCTTTCGTCCTCGCTTCGCACTGATCAAGACCCGCTCGCACCCAAACCAAACACTAAATCATTTAGTGGAACATGCATCTTAATTTGTGATCTTTCTATTTAGCCTTAGGATCGATTTCATAGCAATATTCATGCAAAGCAACTTATCATAAATGTGTCCACTACCGTGTTCCTGCAGCAGATACAGTTAGCCATAATATGAACATAAACTTAGTGCCCGTGCACATCCCGTCCCATTTTCTTAGCCTGCAGTGGTTAGAACTTAACATAAAATCATATCATTCACGCAACAACCAACCATAAACTTAGACCATGCATAAGGATGGCAAGCCATGCGCTTGTACCCAACTCTCATCTCAGCCCACCGGCCCTATCTATATGAAGGTCAAGGTGTTTCGCACCGTAATGGACTTGGCATCTCTTATGTGTAAGCCTACAATCGCTTCGATACGGGTTGCTAGCCCAATATCCGAAGGATCCCAAACTTACGGATATCATAGCTTATCACAGCACTGGACGGTCGCAATCCGTCCGAATGTTGTGCACCATAAATACCACACATAATTCCCTCCTAAGCCGAACGGTCCCGGCGCCCCGGCGTAACCGTTCGAGGGAAGCCGCACCCTTGCACGGGCCATCCGAGTCCATTGACCATGCAATACGCGCCATAGCAAACACACATAGCATTCCAACCAATCACGTGTTCCATAAACATAGTCTCGTTCCATAAACGGTTTTCCGTGCCATAAACATATTCGCGTCTCATAAACATAATCTACCATCCATATGGGGAGCTCCGTCGGCGTTATGCCCCAACACATCCATATTGATGCACGACGCCCAACGGCTTAGTCATCTTATACTCATATTCAACGCGTACCATTCGTAAGTCATTCTCATAGCCTAGTTCCGTAGTTACTTAATCTTTTCGTAGCATAGGTGCCCGAGGGCACGCTCAGCGCCGTAATCAATGTTCTACGCCTAGTGTTCAATGTTCTCGGAGGCGTGCACGCGAAGCACATCTCAATATTGTCTTTCAATGTTCTACCATCACCGCCCTACCGCGACCCGTGCACTTGATGCACGTCGCTTCAATTGTTCGATTGTTCAATGTTCTATCTTAGTGTTCGACACATACTTAGACCTTTCGTCGCCGAGCCACGCTCGCTAACTCGATACCATCTTACGCATACCATAATACATTTTATTAGACGTGAAGGAATAGGGAGAGAGTCCAGAACCCGCCCACCTTAAGCCGATACGCCTTGTCGTTTCGCTGAGTTGAAGCGTCTCGCTTCCATAACTCGATCGCATAGCTAACTCCCGGACTTAGCCATTCCTTTGAACTACTCGGTTGATTTGGCCTATCGCGCCCAGATCAACCAACATTAGCACTTGCTCAACGGAACTTATCCTTTGCATCGATTCGATTCATAGATTCCAACCGACTCAAAGCTTACCTTTGGCCAACGTAACTCTCGTATCGATTCGCATCGATATTTCATCGGGTCAACGCAACTCTTTGAGTCAACGACTCATCATAATGCACCGTGCGGAGCGGGACATTACATAATATACCACTCAAACAAGGTTCGTCCTCGAACCGAAACCAACACTTTATCCAAGTGCCTCGCTAGATCGTTTCACGATCTCGTGCTACTATCGTTGGAATCATACAACTTAGTTTGGATCATACACATATTTTAGACGTCCCACCAATATATGCATTTCAGCCAAGCTCAGTTGTAGGATATCGGGATAACTAACAAGCTCAACTTAATCCTCAAGCACCAATCAGTCCGTACTCGACTTAGTCATATCTTAGCGCCTATTCTTAGAATCTTGCGTGCAAACATCCTCGCATATAACTTGATCCAAACCATAACTTTGATCTCATAAGTTTCTCGCCGGCCATCTAACGCATGCACTGCATCGAGTCATTGGCATCCGATCACAACAATTCTCTGCAACGTTTATTCGCCCAATCGTTTGCCTATCTCTCGTATAACTCAAGTCTTTCATCCTATCATTCATAACATTTGGCCTTAACGACATGGACTAAGTCAACATGTCACAAATTCCTTTGTCTACCATCCGTACTAAGTCTCGCTCGCAACTATCCATATGTGATTCACATTCTCTCGCTCTATCCACGCATTGCGTCTGGGGCTACCCCCGCTAGGTAACTTATCCAAACATCGTGCTTAATCTTTTCCGACACAAGAGGTCAACTTGAGTCCACGATGCCCAAAGGCAACAATCTTTCCGACCCAAGGTCTCTTACGATACGCCTATCTCCGATACTCGACCGAGTACGAATCCTTTACTCAATTCTCGAATCAATCCCGACTAGTTCGTTTCGTAACATAGATAGCACGCTCAATGCACATAGCCTAACCGTTACTCAAATCGATCTACGACACAACTCTTAGGGTCGTTCTACTATCCGTCGCTCTCGCGCATTGCAAAAATCCTTGCAATCGCCTAACCGTATCATTACGCTAAGCACGTTCCTCAACATCTATTCGATCCAACATAACTTTTCTTGACCATATCGATTCTAGTACTAGCTAACTTTCGAGACACGATACTCACTCGCTTAGACTTATCCTCAACATACACTACCTCATTCCTTATCCTTCTTACGCGACTTCTTTAGGGTCATCCTATGGGACTTCAACATTCATTTGATTTGGCGGTCAAGTCTTCTAGGGTCATCTGCCCCGAAACTACGCTCGATAATTGAAGATCATCAACGAGGGACAGTTACAACGAACCATGCTATATCCTATTGCGGAGCCAAATCATTTCCCGACAATTCCTATGGGACTTTACCCAATCCAATATACTTTACAAATCCGCAATTTATCTATCCCCCGCGCAACTGATGCGCCGTTAACTATTCGAATCACTTATGCACATTGCATGCCGATACTACTCGAATCACTTATGTATTACCGTCGACTATCCTTGCTTGTCGTATGACGTCTACTCGCCTCAAGTCCGAGTTTTCCTATCCGTGATCATAGCTCGACACATTCCGTACTCATCAAAACCATCCTCGAACAACTTTCGCATCAAACCACAAGTCAAATCCGATTTTGCCACGCCTTGCAAGTTCGATCATCCCCGCTGGATGAATCACCATACCAGCGCTCACGCGGAATGATCGCCCTAATTTGGTGTGACGCATGTGAGGTGCTGGAGTTGCACTCGCATAAGACAAGAATATCAACATAGTGGTTATCCACGAATCAATCCAGACACTTTCGATTTCATCCAAGTAACATCCATCCACTCTTAAATTTTCCGAAGCACTCCTACCGTTATCATCCCAATTGCCATAACTTAACTTGCATCTTATTCATCCAACAACAATGCTCAACACAATTTTTCGTTCATTCGATCAGAGTATCCCCGAGTTATTACATATCGTCTTTGATACGCCTCAATACCATCGTCGATATGCATAACCTGAACATCTTCCTTTCTCATAAGCTCAAATCCGTTGCAATCATTGCCATTTTCCGAACTCGAATACGAATCAAGTCTCGCACTTATCAAGATTCATTTCGTTGTAATTATCTATCATCTTCACGACATAATTTTCAACTCACATATTCATTCTCATATCCCTAACTCGCACTTCCAAACCGTGCTACCGACTTATCGCACCAACTCAAATTCGTCCGCACAATTTCTCTGTACCTACTCAACACGTCCCGAACAAGCTTCCGTACTAACTCAACATAAATTCGACTGGTTCGACCATTTCTTCAACGTACATTTCTTCGCTATGCTCAGCCCATCGTTCGACTTACACTTAATGAATCCTCGTCCGACGTATCCTCCGTAGGTACGACTTCGCACATAATCGTTCGACTCACTTCCTCAAGGCGTACTTGCATCGACTTCTCTCAAGTCATTCCCACTCAAGTCTCGGCACTACTTCGTCCGTTGAGGACAAACATATCGTAACGACATAATCGTCTCGACGAAATCTATCGCAAGTCACCAAGCGGCTTAACATAGCTATCGCTAAGTGGTATTCCATATACCACTCAGGATCGAGCCTATCGTTATCGATACAATACTTCGCTACACTTGCTCGCACAATTGGTATTGCATATACCACTCGATATCGAGTCATTACTCGACATCACACTCCGGATGGGTCCGACATCTATTTCAACTTAACCGTCCCGTATGGCGATCCTTCCGATCCCAGCTCTAACGTTAGTTCAAGTTTGACATACATTCGATCTAACCGTACCATGGCGAGCATTTCGATCACACCCGCAACATTTGCTTATTCAAAGCTCAACGCGACATACGGCCAACATAAACGTTCGTCTACTCAACTCGACTCGTTATTATCGCATCCACGATTCTTCGATCTCGTTCGTTGCAACCCATGCAACAATTTACTCTCGGTACTTAAGATCTTTTACTCAATCTCGTGCAACATATCGCTATCCATCCGCATAGCCATACAACACGCATCATGCCATATCGACTCGTTGCACCGATGCAACGAACGATTCACGACTTGCTGCACTCCGTGCAACCAACAACACATAACCGTTCGCATAGCAACATAACCCGCATCGCCTCACATATCGACCCGTTGCACTTCGTGCAACCAACAACACATATTTCCTCGCACTTCGTGCGACCAACAACACATAACTTCTCGCACTTCGTGCGACCAACATCACCATATTCGTTGCACTTCGTGCAATCAACGACTCACAACTTTCTTGCACTTCGAAACCATAAACTCATAACCCGTTGCACTTCGTGCAACCAACATTCTCCGATGGCACCCGGAGATAGCGCGATAGTCACGACATACTTGTGGCAGACGTACGCACTTAATATAGACTTATTGTATGGAACATCCAATGTAGCGTCGAGCAGATCCATGAGCCATGCGGTTGCGGAAACAACATAGAGTCAACTGAATTCGATAGCGAAGCAACTGAGGGTCAAAGAGATTCATGCACGGTCCAGAGGATGGAACCGCTCTGATACCAACTTGTCACGTCCCGATCCGGGAAATCGCTCGTCCTCGCTAGACTTTACCCGAATCATCGTCCTCGCTGGGGGGTGATGCCGCACGAGCATGGAGTTGCGCTCGTGCAAGGCAAGATAACGGTTCACATAGTGATTATCTCAAATTCGTAACACAAGCAGCGGAAGAAAACAAGGTATAACACAAGAATCTCTTTTATTCATAATGAACTGAAGATTACAAAGGCTCTGAATAGCCCAACATATATGCCAATTGGCTACAACGCTCATGATCTCTCTAGCTCACAAAGGATTACATTGTTCCATACATTATGCCTCTTTATAGCCACCAAGTAGTTTTCGGCCGAACATCTCCATGTCGCAAGTCCGAACGCCTATGCGGTGCTTCTCTTGAACGCCAAGGACTCCATACCTCGGCACGTCCAAGCCAAGCTCCGCCCCGAGCCGTTCATAACATGAGCCTGCACATAAACTAGTGGGGGATTAGTGCTTTCGTCCTCGCTTCGCACTGATCAAGACCCGCTCGCACCCAAACCAAACACTAAATCATTTAGTGGAACATGCATCTTAATTTGTGATCTTTCTATTTAGCCTTAGGATCGATTTCATAGCAATATTCATGTAAAGCAACTTATCATAAATGTGACCACTACCGTGTTCCTGCAGCAGATACAGTTAGCCATAATATGAACATAAACTTAGTGCCCGTGCACATCCCGTCCCATTTTCTTAGCCTGCAGTGGTTAGAACTTAACATAAAATCATATCATTCACGCAACAACCAACCATAAACTTAGACCATGCATAAGGATGGCAAGCCCTGCGCTTGCACCCAACTCTCATCTCAGTCCACCGGCCCTATCTATATGAAGGTCACGGTGTTTCGCACCGTAATGGACTTGGCATCTCTTATGTGTAAGCCTACGATCGCTTCGATACGGGTTGCTAGCCCAATATCCGAAGGATCCCAAACTTACGGATATCATAGCTTATCACAGCACTGGACGGTCGCAATCCGTCCGAATGTTGTGCACCATAAATACCACACATAATTCCCTCCTAGGTCGAACGGTCCCGGCGCCCCGGCGTAACCGTTCGAGGGAAGCCGCACCCGTGCACGGGCCATCCGAGTCCATTGACCATGCAATACGCGCCATAGCAAACACACATAGCATTCCAACCAATCACGTGTTCCATAAACATAGTCTCGTTCCATAAACGGTTTCCCGTACCATAAACATATTCGCGTCTCATAAACATAATCTACCATCCATATGGGGAGCTCCGTCGGCGTTATGCCCCAACACATCCATATTGATGCACGACGCCCAACGGCTTAGTCATCTTATACTCATATTCAACGCGTACCATTCGTAAGTCATTCTCATAGCCTAGTTCCGTAGTTACTTAATCTTTTCGTAGCATAAGTGCCCGAGGGCACGCTCAGCGCCGTAATCAATGCTCTACGCCTAGTGTTCAATGTTCTCGGAGGCATGCACGTGAAGCACATCTCAATATTGTCTTTCAATGTTCTACCATCACCGCCCTACCGCGACCCGTGCACTTGATGCACGTCGCTTCAATTGTTCGATTGTTCAATGTTCTATCTTAGTGTTCGACACATACTTAGACCTTTCGTCGCCGAGCCACGCTCGCTAACTCGATACCATCTTACGCATACCATAATACATTTTATTAGACGTGAAGGAATAGGGAGAGAGAGTCCAGAACCCGCCCATCTTAAGCCGATACGCCTTGTCGTTTCGCTGAGTTGAAGCGTCTCGCTTCCATAACTCGATCGCATAGCTAACTCCCGGACTTAGCCATTCCTTTGAACTACTCGGTTGATTTGACCTATCGCGCCCATACCACGAACCGTAATCCAGTATAAAGACATAGCCTGCACACCAGATCAACCAACATTAGCACTTGCTCAACGGAACTTATCCTTTGCATCGATTCGATTCATAGATTCCAACCGACTCAAAGCTTACCTTTGGCCAACGTAACTCTCGCATCGATTCGCATCGATACTTCATCGGGTCAACGCAACTCTTTGAGTCAACGACTCATCATAATGCACCGTGCGGAGCGGGACATTACAGTCCTCGCTAAGGCGTGATGCCGCACGAGCCTAAATTGCGCTCGTGCAAGTGCAAGGCGGGTTCCATAACGGCCGATTTCAGCGGCTGCGACGGGGTTGTCGTACAGAAGTCCCATGCAGAGACATTGAACATGCAGCGAAAATTTAGAAGAAACACAAGTTATTCGACAGAAAGCTCTTTATTGATATTGAAACAACGGTTACATTGGGGACACAAGGCCAAGATTACAATCACTCAAGCTCAATCTCACATTACAAGTTCACTCTGCTCTCTCTCATCTCTCGGTACAACGCTTGAGCCAGCGGAAGCTTCGGAAGGCGACGTCCATACATTATGTCTTGTATGAGTCTTGACTTCATGCGGCCGCACGCTTCGAATCGCCAAGGAACTCCGTGCCTCGACGCATCCAAGCGAGCTCCGCGCCACGAGCTTCTACCTGTGCCTGCACATAGAAACTATGTGGTTGTCAGTACTCAACTGTACTGGTGGAATGAGCTCCTCGCCCACCCATACAAGACCAACACGTTTGATTTACTTTGTGCAACATAGTCCCTTCTTATCAATTATCTTTCTACTCTTGCCTTAGGATCAGTTTTAGGACCGACGCCTTGCCTATTTTGTGTCTTTAGACCATCCCGTGCTTGCAACATCAATGTTAACTCAACAACGTTAACCTATCAAGTCGTGTTTGCCTTACGGCTTCAAATCAGAGACGCAACTACGCTATAAGACTCCATTTATGTGTGACCGTGCTACAAACCCTTGTTGAGGCCGTGCCTCGCAACTCAGTGAAACTTAACCATATCGCCGTCGTGCGGCCCTTGCTACTTTGATCACCAACTGACCCAATCGAGACTTGTGACTCAGTGTCACTTAACCAACTTGCCTTGCGGCGATTTCCTGACTTAAACCCGAGACGACTCAATCCAACTTGTGCAACTCACATATACACACTTGAGACTCGATGCCACATCTCGTGCCGAAGCACGACGCCTATGTTGAAGCCAAATCTTAGGCCCAAACTTTGTGTTCCAACTTGTACACACATTCAACTCGACTCAATCCAAAGGCATACACGCGGATAGCCGCTATTTGCCGACATCTATATGAACTTGGCCACTAGCATCACAAGCTATCCTGAGACGTATAGCTTTTTGTTAAATCGGGGACCTTCCAATGCGAATAGCTAGCATCCGTTGTGAGCCCCCGCTTTAACCCTGTGCTCAAACCTTATGCACCACTATACCCTGTTTCCTCCTAGGCCGAGTCGGTCCCATGGCCCAGGGTTGCAGCTCGAGGAAACATCGTCCTTGTCGACAAGTTGTCCATGACCATGCAAGACTCGACTCAAACTGACGTCTCACACAGTCATCATTCTTTCAGTGTTACTCTCTCTTTCAAAACCATGTTTAAGACTTCTATCCTTGAGATCCCTCGACGACCCACGGTCGCGAGCCTTCTCCCTTGATACTCATTGAGATCCCTCGACGACCCACGGTCGCGAGCCTTCTCCCTTGATGCAATATCCTTTGTACTCAACTTAGAAATAACTCCTTGATGGCCTCCTTTTTCTAAACTCGACTTGAAAACCCACCGTAGCTCGTGCCTTAAACACTAAGTCCGTGCACTGTGCCTTAAGCCAACCGTGTTCTACGCAACACTCATGTCCAAGTCGACGGACCTTGAGATCATGGGGCTACTTAACTTGACAACCGCAGAATAATCGGGACAGCACTTGGAATGACTTAGGTCGACCGGCATATCTTTGCCTAACTTACTCAAGCCTACAACTTAACCCGAGGGACGAGTGAAGGCTATGCCAAGCCTTGCGCAGTGGAAGCGTGCATGCTTTATCAAGCATTTACGCGGGCGACGCCTATGACTTAGACAAGTTCATAGTCTTGTGTCGACGACCAACTTTCCTTCTCCCAAGCCACGGGACGAAGGACCGGGTGTCATTTTCAAAGCACGCCGTGCACCAACTCTAAGCCGACCGTTGGACCTTTCCATATTCTATCTCAATTCGACCCGTCGAGATTACTCCCTTTAGCTATGTGGATTCATCTCTTTTATTATTAAGTCTACTTGTGCAAGTTGAAAACATGCGATTTATTATGTGAAGGCTAAGATGAGGCAAGTTCACCGAAACTACCCCACCTGAGCGAGCGGTCGCCTTGACCGAGTGATGTCTTCGAGTCGCCGTTGTAAGGCCAAGGCCGAACACCGTCGGCATTCCTATTCCTCCGATTGACTGAGTGGGACGGGACACTACAGTAAACATGATAATATTCTCGTAGAATGATATTTGGATTTTGGCATTTACATAGGCAATATACATTGTGTATAAATATGTTCATAAATTGTACACGATGTATTTTATAAAATTCCTAGATAATGTTTATTATATATTTTAGTATTTAGAATTAATAATTAAATATATTGATTGTAGATATTGATCGGGACAAAGCAGCAGAGCTGCGACTCGGGAAGCCAAG
The DNA here is from genome assembly GCA_029216955.1 of Iris pallida. Taxonomy (NCBI): domain Eukaryota; kingdom Viridiplantae; phylum Streptophyta; class Magnoliopsida; order Asparagales; family Iridaceae; genus Iris; species Iris pallida. Next base: position 446,136 of record JANAVB010035418.1, read on the forward strand.
TTCGTGGCTATCTTTCCACTTCCATGGTTCATTGTTTCGCGAACCAGTTGCTCCGGTATGTCGACAACCTATACCACTATTTTTTCCTTCAAATAGATCCCATCATCATGCGCTAGTTTCTTCGGAAAATCGACCCAAAGTCGATGGAAAAACCTGTCCAAAACAGGACAGGAACCCGTCCCAAAGACCCAACTTGGAAGGTGTTTTATGACTCTGCCATAGAGTCATCCATAGAATTGAGAATCAGCAGTTTACAAATGCTGTTTTCTCTCTTCCATTTGCTCTGCTTGACGAGTGCAGCAGCAATAGCATCGGCAGTTCCTCCTTCTGGAATCGTCGGTTCATCCTCAATCAACACATGGTCTACATCCACGAGTTGAAGATTAAGGGTGACCTTCCTCTTCCAGATTTGGAAATGTTCTCCGTCGAATTTCTCCAACTTGTTAAAACTGGTATCGACGAGAGAAGCACGAGAGTTTTCCATCTACAAGGATCTTGCTTTGAGATTGTTAGTCCCGAGGCTTGATCAAACATGGTAGACTCGATGTCGAGATCAGAGATTCAAACAAACGTTTCCCTTCTTATTATTCTCGAGATCCACGAGGAACACTATAATATAATTCTGATTACAAAAGCAACAATAATCAGAAAATAAATCTCACGTTCTTCCTCGCAATCGTAGTTGCTGACGGACAGAACTGAGTTCGAAAAATAAATCTCACGTTCTTCTTCGCAATCGCAGTTGCTGATGGACAGAACTGAGTTACAATTCAGATAAAGGAGAAGAAAATAAAGAAGAAGAGGAAATGTTCTTACTGGGGTGATTAAGATCACCGTTGCTCAAAGCAAGATTCGTCCCACCACGATTTGCTTCCAGGAACCAGTAAGTTCTAAAGAACTTCTGGAACGCTCGTCAGTCAATATTTGAGACTTGAACAGGCTTCCTGGACTTTACGGACTCCCTTAACTCTCTTCTTTGGTGCATCTTTCAAAGGAGGCCAAGGGGCTCTATTTATAGAGTGGAGTGAGACTTCACCTCTTCTCCTATCCGATGTGGGACTAAAATACCAATACTCAAAAATAGAGTTTGATATTTTAGATCATCCCACAATCAGCATAGAAGTGTGACAGTCCACGCCTACCCCCCGAACACTCCCGTGCATGCACGAGACATCCTGGAGTCCGTGTCCGAGTCCGAGTCCGAGTCCGCACAACAAAAATTAACTTGCATCCTTGTTGGAATTAATCATTTTTTCTTCTAGGAAAATACTCCCACATGACACACACTTGTGCCTCACCACACCTCATGTGTACACCTCAACACAAGCAATGCATTATATTGAGATACTCACCATTTGGTGTAGCCGATGTGAGACTATCTTTCCTAGTCCAAAGGCAAAAACACCAACAGTACAACCATCAGATAGTACGCCATCGACATCTATGTGTATCCATGAATCTATATAGAAGCTATTGGTCTGTACCAAAATGCGTTTAACGGGAGTTGGCATGCAATTATGAGTAACCTCGAAACACTACATAAACAAGGAAGATCAAGGTTTTCTATATGAAACTTAATTCATTCTTATACATGCAAGACATAACAAGTTAAGAGGGGGTTTTGTTGAGTTTCCTTCAAATAGAGAAGTTTTTTGTATATGTCCCTTATATATATATATATATATATATATATATATATATATATATATTCCATATTTAGAGTTAAGTACCCCAAATCTTGGTAATTGTGGAGGTCCCCAAAATTTCAGACAATGTGAGATAAGAGTCCCTTGTTAACTTTAACTCACCTGACAAGGGAATATTTAGTTGACTTAAAAAAAATTATTATGATCATTTTGCTCTCACTTCCTCTTCCCTCTTCTTTATCCCAAATAATGGGTTACTCTTGAGATCATGATAGGCAACAAGCTCATGGGTTCTTATTGAGCTTATAGTAGGAAATGACTCCATAGAATCTTTTGATTGAGCTCATGATGACAATTAATGGGTTCATGGGCAGTCAATGTTCCCTTCTTGGGTTCATGGAGTTCCTCGTGAGCTCATGGTAGACAACAAGGTCATAGTTCTTCTTGAGAAGATGGTAGCAACAGTTTGTAGGTAGACGATGAATTCTTCTTGGGTTAATGGGTTCCTTTCTTGGGTAGACCCTAGACGATAAATTCTTCTTGGGTTCATGGGTTCCATTAGTGGGTAGACAATGAATTCTTCTTCGGTTCATGGGTTCCTCTTAAAACTCATGGTAGATAACAATGGTTCAAGGGTTCTACTTGAGGTTATGATAAAGAAACGGCTACAAAAGGGAAGAGGGGAGGCAAAATAGTAGTTTCACACCATTAACCCACCGGTCAGATTAAAGATTTAGGACACCTAATTTTAAATATAAGGGACTTTTATATATATATTGTTGAGAGTATTAATGGACTTCTAGTCCCACATCGGGTAGAATAATAGGGAGAGGGGTTAGCCTTTCCTATATAAGTGTAGTTCTACCTCAATAATAAACAAGTCAAATATTCTACTAAATTATATTTGGTATCAAAGCCACCACCTCTCTCTCCACCAAACCCTAGCCACCATCCCTCTCCACAAAATCCTAACCCTACTCTACAAAACCCTAACCCTACCCCACAAAACCATAGCCGCCACCCCCAACCCCTTCCCACCTTCTCTGCCCTCATCGCTCCGCCTACCTCCCCTCCCCCCTCAGCACAGCCCGACCTCCGCCCCGCCTCCCCTCCTTCGCCGCCAGCACCGCCGCCCCCCTTCCCCCCACCGTTCGCCCCACCCCCTCTCCTTTCACGTCGGCCTCCACCCCCCACCGGCCCTTCTCCTCCTTCTCGTCCGGCCATGCGACCTCCAGTCGCAGTCCGGCATGGGACATGAGGAGCGGCTCTCAGAGACGTCGCTATCGCTGAAGGAGGAACGGTAGACGTGGAGAGGGCGGTGACCAAAGGTGCAGACGGTCTCGATCTATCTTGTTGATGGAAGAGGAGAAGACGAAGATGATGAAGACGATCTACGGCAAGCTGACGGCCAAAGAGATGAAGCCTTTGGTGGACGATCTCTTTTCCAGGAGGCTGACCGAGATCTAGTTCCCGTCCTGCACACACAGATGTGGATCCTTCACCATACAAAATGGCAAAATTGGAGAAACTGGAAGTAAAGTTGGAGGGTACTTCCAATTATTTGAAGTGGTCGCGTCAGGCGATGCGGACTCTGAAGGCAAGAGACTTGGTGGGCTATGTGAATGACAAACCAAGGCACCTGAAGATCACTCCTCACGGGAGTTTGCTGTGTGGGAGATCGTCAACAATGTTGTAGCATGATGGTTGACAGCCTCCTTAACCGACCAAGTGTCGGACAACGTGGAGGCAATGGAGGGAGCCAGTGACATTTGGATGACGCTGAAGGACATGTACTCGGGGACGGACAACCCTATGAGAGTCTTCCAACTGCAGGATGAACTTGATAAGGTGGTCCAAGAAGATCACACCATCTCCGAATATGCGGCTGTGCTGAAGAAGTATTGGTCAGATCTCGACCACTATGATCCCATTGGTGTGGAAGATGAGCAAGTGGAACCAGCATTTGCGAAGCATTACCAGAAGTTCATGGAGTGTATATCGTGACAGAGGATGATAAAGTTCCTGAAGGGGCTCAACCCAGCATTCGAGCAAAGGAGGAATGTGCTACTCGCACAACCCGGACTGCCATCACTAGAGGAGGCCATTGCTGCTATGGCACAAGAAGAAGCACGGTTGAAGCTGATGCCCAGCACCACTAACACTCCGGGAGAGAAATCAGCTCTAGCAGTTTTTAACCCAAATCCTTCAGGAGGGGGAGGGTGCTACAACTGTGGAGACCCAGGACACTTCATCAGATTATGTACGAAGCATATGAGAGGCCAGTCCAGCGACCGTGGAGGACGTCGAGGTGGCAGAGGAAATTATTCTGGAGGGCACAAGACAAACCTGGCAGAATGGGGAGGTGAAAATCAGTCATCCGATGTGACCCCCCAGTGAGAGGGAGATGCTGGAAATATGGAGGAACATGAAGCGTAGAACCAGCGACAGTCACGCCAACACTGCTGGGACATCGACTCCAACCACCTCCGGGGGTAACATCACATACTATGCCAGTACAAGCACAGGTATACCTGTTCATGCCCTTGCAGCTACCCACAAACCAGAAAGTGTAAATTGGATAATTGACTCTGGAGCATCCTGCCATGTTACGGGTGCCCGTGATGAGTTCCAAGATTACACTCACCTGATGACACCTGAAAGCATTCAGAATGCTGATGGTACTGCTAGACCTATTGTGGGTAAAGGGACAGTTGAATGCACCCATTCGATGTGTCTTACTGATAACTTGCATGTTCTATCCTTTCCTGTTAATCTATTGTACATAAGTACCATTGTTCTTCAACTTAATTGTGTTATTTTTTTTGACATTCCGAATGTTATTTTTCAGGAGAAGGGAACGAAAAGACAGTTGGAGACTGGCACTTGGCATAAAGGGCTATGGTACTTGGACATGGGTGGACTGGATACAGCACTGGCAGCACTGGTGGATGAAGCACAACCGAAGGAGCCGCGAAGTACCATAGAAGAATAATTATCACTCCAACATCAGTACATGGGACACTCTTCATTTAGTCTACTTAGTCGAATGTTTCCATCTATGTATCAAAAAGTAATAAACAAAAGTTGGTTTGTGATGCTTGTGAACTTGGAAAACACACCAGAAGCTCTTTTGTGAGTTCTGGAAATAGAAATTTAGCTGTTTTTATATGATACACTCTGATGTGTGGGGACCTTGTCCTACAACTGTTGTTAATAGTTTTAAGTGGTTTGTCACCTTTATTGACTGTCATACTCGTGTCATCTGGGTATACCTAATGAAGAGTAAGAGTGATGTCTTTGCATGCTTTCAAGACTTCCATCGCAGGGTTTCAACACAGTACGGTGCCAAAGTGAAAATTTTGAGGTCTGATAATGAGACAGAATATACCAACAAAGCCATTGAGGAGTACTTATCAGCAAATGGGATACATCATCAGACTTCATGTGCCTATACACCAGCACAAAATGGCGTGACGGAACGGAAGAACAGGCACATGTTGGAAGTGGTAAGGTCGATAATGTTGCTATGAATGTTTCAAAACACTTGTGAGGACATGCCGTGTTGACTGCTGCATACCTTATCAACAGGATGCCCTCTCAGATGTTAGGATGGAAGACACCGTTTGAGATGCTTACATGTGAGAACAAGTACATTGTTCCTCCAAAAGTATTTGGTTGTGTATGCTTTGTGAAGGATAATAGACCTGTAGTAGGAAAATTGGACCCTCGGACAGTGAAGTGTATCTTCGTTGGCTACTCAGGGACTCAAAAGGGATATTCTTGCTGGAGTCCAGTGGAGCGAAGACTCTTTGTGAGCATGAATGTTACACTCAGAGAAATGGAACCATACTATCACAATGGTTCAGGTGAAGGCTCCGCATTTGGTGACACTTCTAACACAGGAGGTGTTAGGAGTGAGGGGGAGATAGTCCCAAGCGTGGTTGTTGGGTCAGTTCCATGCCCAATGATGGAAGTTAGTCCAAGAAAAGCAGGGGGAGATAGCGAGAGTGAGGAAAGTGATGATGATGCATACAATCAGGAGGAAGGAAGTGATGTTCCAGTACAGGAGGAGACTACAGAACAGAGGGAGGAACGAACTACAGAGCTCCAAGTCTACAGAAGAAGGAATCAGCAGTCCACTACTGTGCCTATTGCCCTACTGTGCCAACTGTGCCATGTCTCTCGCTTAACCCTGTACCAACTCCTGAAGATGCGCCTTCTACACAGGATCCCTCTGATACGGATGCGGATCTGTCACGCCCCGCTCCCAGGATACGGCGAGCCGTGTACGTACAACATCCCCAGGCTACGCGACCATACAACATGAACCCAATTGTATCCCGCGATTGTCGCCTGTAAGGTCCTAGGTAGGCATAGAGTTAAGGAAATAATACAATTTTCCACAAAAGAGCATAACATTCATTCATCCCAAAATGTTACAACATAATTCAAGTCTCATCATCAAACACATATTTACATTCTGGATTCATTGTTCTTCAAAATACAAACTTACATATTGCATTCATGTTTCTTCAAAATACATAAGTCATAGCTATGAGGTTCCCAGGATAAAGCTACAACCCTCTGTCCTACATCATTCATAAAGTTCTGCCTCAGTGTATGCCTGTTCCCCATCCTGTTCTGCAACAATCCCTAGTGAACAAAACTAGGTCGTCAATACGACGAGCAAGTCCTCAATCAAAGGAGGCGGTATGAATATGAAATGATAAAGCAAGTGAAATCAAGATATAACATTGGAGTAAGTTAACTCATTACCTTGTGATATCCGTTAAGAAGTAAATAATTCTTAGATTAATGTCACAAAGGACACGACAAGATCTTTTAGACCTAAATGCAATTTTAGAGAAACTCATGGATCACACACACTCGCCTAGCATCTCAACAATAACCCCATTTGCCCGGAATCAGGCTCGTACAAAACGGGTTGGTGCTTAGATACTCCAACCGTCTGTACTATCACATATTGATGTGATTACAAGCAAGATAACATCATGAGTGGTTTCCGAATCATCTGGGTCGAATCATCGCATCATGTGTTATAATCAAGAAGTTCGTATGACTTGGACTTTTCCAAGAATATCGAACCCATTCATTAGAGAGCTGAGCTGAACTCAGGGCCTGGATATCTAATGAATTAACAATTATTCTGAGCTGAAACTCAGGATAATGTGCAAATGGATAGCTGAGCTGAAACTCAGGGCCTGGATGTCCAATTGCGATTCAATAAAGTGAGCTAAGCCTCACCCCGGATATTCGCACGGCCGTACGAACACCGTATCAGGGACTGATCAGTATGAAAATGAAAATTTTATTGCAAAGAAATCAGCCAGGTGTGATCCAACGGTTTCTCTCCCATAAACCCCATGCAACCTATTCTAACATTTAGACTTCATGGAAACTATCTCCCAAACGGAAATCTTAGAGGTCAAGTCGCATTCTATATTAGTTTCGTCTTTTCTGAAACTAAAGTAGTCCAAGAAATATTGAAAACAAGGAAAAATTCCGAAATGTCCAAGTGGACGTGATTCCAAGAATCCCTCCGATATTATAGGTCGGAGATGGATGGTTCAAACGGTCTAGAACTAGAGTCAAATTTTTCATCCCAGGATACGGCGAGCCGTGTACGTACAACATCCCCAGGCTACGCGACCATACAACATGAACCCAATTGTATCCCGCGATTGTCGCCTGTAAGGTCCTAGGTAGGCATAGAGTTAAGGAAATAATACAATTTTCCACAAAAGAGCATAACATTCATTCATCCCAAAATGTTACAACTTCATCAGATTCTTCTGGATGTAATGAGCTCCACCATATGTCAGCCACATCTTTTAATTGAATCCTTACTAATGAAACTATGTCATTTGGCGGGGTCTTCGCGCCCTTTAGTAACGCCTCTGTGGTTCTAATCCACTGCGCTGCTTCCATAGGGGTTTCAGTTCCTTTGAATTCTGGGGGCTTGATTGTTCTAAACTCTGAAAGGGTCCCCGTCTTCTGCGTAGGAGTGACATCCAATCTCTCTAGTAGTTTTGTTGAGGTGGCTTGGGAAAGTTGCATTTGTTGGGTATTGGCCTCCAAGACCCTTTGAAAGAATTCAAAGGCATCAGTTGGTCGTGTCCCGGAGGCTTCCACTTGTGAGGTATTGGGGTCCGATTGAGAAGCCATTTCCTATATTTTAAGAATTGGAAATTCTTAAATACAAAATTTAAAGAGAACTTAGTTTACTAGAGGAGATTGAAAGGATAATTGCAATATATAAAGTCATAACCAAAAGAAGCATATTTCATTCATTTCACAAAGCACGGTTACAATATGCTTCACTAGGAAGTCCTTACAACTTCTATACTCTAATCCTTATACAAAACTATTTACATCTGTTGTAATTTACAAAATGTTGTACAACAGACAAAAAAATTCCTTTTTTCTTCCATACATCATATCTATAAGCTATCTGCTGATTCATCAAAATGCTGTGCAGCAGACAAAAACTACCCCAGTCCTAACTGTCATGCGTCACCATCTCAGCGTTATGTAGGTGATCTCGCGGATCCTGTCATAAGGATTGGCCTCTACCCATTCCTCAATGGTCCCTTCATATCCATGAGTAAATGGAGAAGGACCGTCCTTCGCAAGGAAGAACCTAAGTCGTAGTTCCTTTTCCCAATATACTTCCGCTCCATCTTCCACATCACGGATTCTGGGGCATAGGCGCTCGAAAAATACACTGTTCACCGGAAGCTCTCCGTCGGGCGACACCTTCCAAGCCTCCCGAGCAAACTGCTCGTATCCGTAATGAGTCCGGTGGCTCCCGTCCCAATAGATGCTCGGCAGGAATCGGGCCATGACCTATATCCGAAAATTTCCTCGAATGAGAACTCTATGATATAAAATAATTACCATAATAAAATCATCAAATTCTAAATAAATTTTGATCAAGATTCATATCCCCAAACCTTAGTAGATTTTTTTTTTGTTCAACCTTCAATTGTCATCTATTCCTATCCTAGGGAAGTCCAAGTAAATCCTTAAGATAATATTCGATATCCACCTATACCATCTCCTTAATCTATACACTACCCTTAAAGAGTGGATATTTGTTCTTGATTGTCAGTTCATTCAGTGCTCTATAGTCTATCACCAATCTCAGGCTCCCATCCTTTTTCTTTACAAATAGTACAGGCGCTCCCCACGGAGAAACACTAGGCCTGATAAACTCCTTAGCTAGCAATTCCTTGATTTGTTTATTTAACTCTGCTAGTTCCTCCTTATTCATTGGGTATATCTTCTTTGCAATTGGGGCCGCTCCTGGAATTAGATCAATGCTAAATTCAACTGCCCTATCCGGTGGCAATCCGGGTAGTTCATCAGGGAATACATCCTTAAACTCATCTACAACTCTTGGCCATTCCTCTATCACTTGACCCTGGAGACTCCTTAGTTCGAACTTTTCTAACTCCTCTTTGTCAAACTCCTTCTGGGCTCTAACAAATTCATGCAACTTCCTACTGGGTAAGGAAAACTGTACTTTTCCTTGTCCACAATCAATAATCGCCGAGGTTGCTATTAACCAATCTATGCCAAATACTACATCATAGTTGTCCATAGGAAAGACTAATAGTTTTGTTCGGAAGCTTGCTCCTCCCATTTTAATTGGACAATTTCTACAAATTCGGCTTACTTCTACAATTCCATTGCCCGTAAGGATTTTCAATTTTCTAGCTAGAGGTTGTGTCTCTATTTTATACTCAGATATGAATGATGCAGATATAAAAGAATGAGTAGCTCCAGAATCAAATAGCACTGTACGTATAAATTTTGACTAATATAAATGTATAAGTTGGACACATGTGTTGCACTCAACACAAATAGTTATTATCACCACTTATGTCCACAAATAGAAGTTTCATATGGGATTTTATCAAGTGTATGTGAGTATGAATATAAATATATTAAGGATTATTTATAAACTTGACCTTGTGATAGTTATGATTGGTAAATTTTAATTTAATATATTATTTAAATCTGTCCAGAATTTAAATCAAGCTTAAAAGGACTATTTTATCATGAACATATGGTTAGAAGAAACATTTATGAATACCAGATTAACCGGGTAACATAATTGTTAAATCTTTTGCTAATTTACACCACAAGGGGGTTAATATATGTAGTATAATTTGAAGTTGTGCATATTAGATTTTAAATTTTTGAACCTATTCACAACATGTATTTTATAGCATTATGCAAATAGCTACATTTTTACTTGGACTATGTAGCAGCAAGGATCATTGCAATTATAAATGCTAACATACTCAGGTATAAAGGAAATTCTTCGTTTCAACATTTATTTTTCTTATTTCTTTAAACTGCGTGAGTATCCGGTGTTGAGGGTTGCTCCACCGAAGGGGTCGGCGTACCCGTATATATTTGCGTGTTGCCGGTGTTGAGGGTTGCTCCACCGAAGGGGTCGGCGTGCCCGTATATTGTTTCTTTGTGTTTACTTATATTGGATTAATTTCCGGGTCAGTAAATACAAAGGAGACTCTGCCAAAATTTTTGAGAATTTCCAGAGTTGGTCTATTTTCGACAAACTCGGATTTCTTGGAAATTTGACTCTAGTTCTAGACCGTTTGAACGATCCATCTCCGACCTATAATATCGGAGGGATTCTTGGAATCACGTCCACTTGGACATTTCGGAATTTTTTCTTGTTTTCAATATTTCTTGGACTACTTTAGTTTCAGAAAAGACGAAACTAATATAGAATGCGACTTGACCTCTAAGATTTCCGTTTGGGAGATAGTTTCCATGAAGTCTAAATGTTTAGAATAGGTTGCATGGGGTTTATGGGAGAGAAACCGTTGGATCACACCTGGCTGACTTCTTTGCAATATAATTTTCAATTTCGTACTGATCAGTCCCTGATACGGTGTTCGTACGGCCGTGCGAATATCCGGGGTGAGGCTTAGCTTACTTTATTGAATCGCAATTGGACATCCAGGCCCTGAGTTTCAGCTCAGCTATCCATTTGCACATTACCCTGAGTTTCAGCTCAGAATAATTGTTAATTCATTAGATATCCAGGCCCTGAGTTCAGCTCAGCTCTCTAATGAATGGGTTCGATATTCTTGGAAAAGTCCAAGACATACGAACTTCTTGATTATAACACATGATGCGATGATTCGACCCAGATGATTCGGAAACCACTCATGATGTTATCTTGCTTGTAATCACATCAATATGTGATAGTACAGACGGTTGGAGTATCTAAGCACCAACCCGTTTTGTACGAGCCTGATCCCGGGCAAATGGGGTTATTGTTGAGATGCTAGGCGAGTGTGTGTGATCCATGAGTTTCTCTAAATTGCATTTAGGTCTAAAAGATCTAAAAGAGCACTGAATGAACTGACAATCAAGAACAAATATCCACTCTTTAAGGGTAGTGTATAGATTAAGGAGATGGTATAGGTGGATATCGAATATTATCTTAAGGATTTACTTGGACTTCCCTAGGATAGGAATAGATGACAATTGTAGGTTGAACAAAAAAAAAAATCTACTAAGGTTTGGGGATATGAATCTTGATCAAAATTTATTTAGAATTTGATGATTTTATTATGGTAATTATTTTATATCATAGAGTTCTCATTCGAGGAAATTTTCGGATATAGGTCATGGCCCGATTCCTGCCGAGCATCTATTGGGACGGGAGCCACCGGACTCATTACGGATACGAGCAGTTTGCTCGGGAGGCTTGGAAGGTGTCGCCCGACGGAGAGCTTCCGGTGAACAGTGTATTTTTCGAGCGCCTATGCCCCAGAATCCGTGATGTGGAAGATGGAGCGGAAGTATATTGGGAAAAGGAACTACGACTTAGGTTCTTCCTTGCGAAGGACGGTCCTTCTCCATTTACTCATGGATATGAAGGGACCATTGAGGAATGGGTAGAGGCCAATCCTTATGACAGGATCAGCGAGATCACCTACATAACGCTGAGATGGTGACGCATGACAGTTAGGACTGGGGTAGTTTTTGTCTGCTGCACAGCATTTTGATGAATCAGCAGATAGCTTATAGATATGATGTATGGAAGAAAAAAAAGGAATTTTTTTGTCTGTTGTACAACATTTTGGAATTACAACAGATGTAAATAGTTTTGTATAAGGATTAGAGTATAGAAGTTGTAAGGACTTCCTAGTGAAGCATATTGTAACCATGCTTTGTGAAATGAATGAAATATGCTTCTTTTTGTTATGACTTTATATATTGCAATTATCTTTTCAATCTCCTCTAGTAAATTAAGTTCTCTTTAAATTTGTATTTAAGAATTTCCAATTCTTAAAATATAGGAAATGGCTTCTCAATCGGACCCCAATACCTCACAAGTGGAAGCCTCCGGGACACGACCAACTGATGCCTTTGAATTCTTTCAAAGGGTCTTGGAGGCCAATACCCAACAAATGCAACTTTCCCAAGCCACCTCAACAAAACTACTAGAGAGATTGGATGTCACTCCTACGCAGAAGACGGGGACCCTTTCAGAGTTTAGAACAATCAAGCCCCCAGAATTCAAAGGAACTGAAACCCCTATGGAAGCAGCGCAGTGGATTAGAACCACAGAGGCGTTACTAAAGGGCGCGAAGACCCCGCCAAATGACATAGTTTCATTAGTAAGGATTCAATTAAAAGATGTGGCTGACATATGGTGGAGCTCATTACATCCAGAAGAATCTGATGAAGTTGTGACTTGGGAGAAATTTAAGGAAGAATTTGAAGAGAGATTCTTTCCCCCAAGTGCCAAGTTGGAGTTGGAAAGGAGATTCCTTCATCTGAAACAGAACAAGACCTCTGTCGACGAATATTCGGCAGAATTTACCAGACTCAGCCGGTATGCTCCAAGCTTGGTATCTACAGAGAAGGCGAAGGTAGTCCGGTTCATGGAAGGACTAGATGATAAATTGAAGATGAAGGTGGCCCCTTACAAATGTCAAACTTATGCTGAAGTGGTCGAAGCTGCAAGGGACCAACAAAGGATGCAAAATGACAAGAACAACGCGAAGACTGCAGGGCAAAAGCGGAGTCTGGAAACTGGTTCGGCCCAGGAAAGGACTTCGGGGCAAGGGCAACTAAGGGGTGCCCAGCATGAGCAGAAAAGACCCGTACTGAGTTGTTCTTACTGCAGAAGGCCGGGACATACAAAGAATAATTGCAGAAGACTTCAAGGGAAGTGCCTGAAGTGTGGATCCTCCAACCACCGATTAAACCAATGTCCCCAGAACAATAGAAGATCGGTAGCACAGAATAATGCACAGGGACCAAGAGCTGCAAACCAGGGATTTCAACAAAGGCCTGCCTTCCAGAACAATGAGCCCAGGCCTAATGCAACTACAGGATATCAGCAGAGGCCAGTCTTACCACCTCAAGCACATCAATTCCACCAGGCACAGAGGGCTAATCAGAACCACAACAACAAGAAGAAGAACAAGAATCACGGCCAAGCCTTTATGATGGATAACAATGAAGCAGGAATACCAGGAGACGTGGTGACAGGTACTATACTTGCTTCATCTAGTCCTGCATCAGTGCTATTTGATTCTGGAGCTACTCATTCTTTTATATCTGCATCATTCATATCTGAGTATAAAATAGAGACACAACCTCTAGCTAGAAAATTGAAAATCCTTACGGGCAATGGAATTGTAGAAGTAAGCCGAATTTGTAGAAATTGTCCAATTAAAATGGGAGGAGCAAGCTTCCGAACAAAACTATTAGTCTTTCCTATGGACAACTATGATGTAGTATTTGGCATGGATTGGTTAATAGCAACCTCGGCGATTATTGATTGTGGACAAGGAAAAGTACAGTTTTCCTTACCCAGTAGGAAGTTGCATGAATTTGTTAGAGCCCAGAAGGAGTTTGATAAAGAGGAGTTAGAAAAGTTCGAACTAAGGAGTCTCCAGGGTCAAGTGATAGAGGAATGGCCAAGAGTTGTAGATGAGTTTAAGGATGTATTCCCTGATGAACTACCCGGATTGCCACCGGATAGGGCAGTTGAATTTAGCATTGATCTAATTCCAGGAGCGGCCCCAATTGCAAAGAAGATATACCCAATGAATAAGGAGGAACTAGCAGAGTTAAATAAACAAATCAAGGAATTGCTAGCTAAGGAGTTTATCAGGCCTAGTGTTTCTCCGTGGGGAGCGCCTGTACTATTTGTAAAGAAAAAGGATGGGAGCCTGAGATTGGTGATAGACTATAGAGCACTGAATGAACTGACAATCAAGAACAAATATCCACTCCCTAGGATCGATGAATTATTCGACCAACTTGGAGGAGCAACTGTATTTTCCAAAATAGATCTCAGATCAGGCTATCACCAAGTGAAGATTAAGAAAGAAGACATACCAAAGACTGCTTTTAGAACTAGATATGGACATTATGAGTTTCAAGTCATGCCTTTTGGATTAACAAATGCTCCGGCCATATTCATGGATTTGATGAATAGGATATTCTATCAATATCTGGATAAATTTGTGATAGTGTTCATTGATGACATATTGATTTACTCGAAGAACGAGGAGGAGCACGAAGAACACTTGAGGGTAGTACTTGAGACTCTACGACAGGAGAAGCTGTATGGGAAGTTAAGCAAATGTGAATTTTGGTTAAAAGAAATTCCTTTCTTGGGACACATAGTCAGTGGAGAAGCCATAACAGTAGATCCTAAGAAAATAGAAGCAGTTAAATTATGGCCTACTCCCAAGAATGTAGCTGAAGTTCGAAGTTTCGTTGGATTAGCTGGATACTATAGAAGATTCGTGGAGAATTTTTCAAGAATTGTTGAGCCGCTTACTAGATTGACTCGGAAGAATGAAAAATTTGTTTGGACTGATAAATGTCAAGCGGCATTTGAGGAATTAAAGGAAAGACTTGTCACTGCACCAGTACTAGCTTTACCCTCAGGATCAGGAGGTTACGAGATTTACAGTGATGCTTCTGGCAAGGGTTTGGGCTGTGTGTTGATGCAGCACGGAAGGGTGATCGCTTATGCCTCGCGCCAGTTGAAAGTTCATGAAAGGAACTACCCAACACATGATCTGGAGTTAGCAGCTGTTGTGTTTGCACTGAAACTATGGAGGCATTACTTGTATGGTGAACAGATCAAGATTTACACAGATCATAAAAGTTTGAAATACGTGTTCACCCAAAAGGAGTTAAATATGAGGCAACGTAGATGGCTTGAGTTACTTAAGGATTTTGATATGGAGTTGCAGTATCATCCAGGCAAGGCAAACAAAGTGGCAGATGCTTTGAGTAGGAGGCCTGAAGCTTTCTTTATGAACACGCCCAAGGAGATATTGGATGATCTCAGGAAAATGGGGATTGAAGTGATATGCCCAGTTGCAGATGGATTTTGGGGAAGTTTACAAGTTCAGTCTTCCTTAGTGGAGAGAATTAAGGAAGCACAGAAGAAGGATGTGAAGCTGCAGAAATTGTGGAGTCAAACTGAAGCTGGGGTACAAACTGGATTGATGAAGCATTCTGATGGATCCTTGAAATTCGGAAATCGTTTGTGTGTACCATTTGGAGAACTCCGGACTGAACTGATGTCTGAAGCACATAGTTCTCAGTACTCTATTCATCCTGGGAGTACGAAGATGTACCAGGATCTGAGACAAAACTTTTGGTGGCATGGAATGAAGCGGGAGATAGCTAAATTTGTCTCGAAATGTTTAGTATGCCAACAAGTGAAAGCGGAGCACCAAAGGACTGCTGGACTACTGCAACCACTCCCAGTACCTGAATGGAAGTGGGAGCATATTACAATGGATTTTGTATCAGGACTCCCAAGAAGACAAAAAGGTAACAATGCCATCTGGGTAATAGTGGATAGGCTTACAAAGTCCGCAAGATTTCTACCATTCCGGGTTGGTCAATCTACGGAACATCTAGCGGATATGTACATGAGGGAAGTTGTTAGCCACTATGGGGTACCGGTAAGTATCGTATCAGACAGGGATACTCGGTTCACCTCCAAGTTTTGGAGAAGCTTGCAAGACAGTCTTGGCAGTCGCCTGAAGTTCAGTTCAGCATATCACCCACAGACTGATGGACAATCAGAAAGGTTAATACAAATTTTGGAAGACATGTTGAGAGCGTGCTCTCTAGATTTCCAAGGATCATGGGATGATCATTTGCATCTGGTTGAATTCTCTTATAATAACAGTTATCAGGCCAGTATCAAGATGGCGCCATTTGAAGCACTATATAGGAGGAAGTGCAGATCACCTATATGCTGGGGGTGACGTCGGAGAACGGCAACTTTTGGGCCCAGAATTGGTTACGCAGACTGTAGACATGGTCAAGGCAGTTCGAAGTCATCTTCAAGCTGCACAGGACAGGCACAAGATGTGGGCAGATAAGCATCGGAGAATTTTGAATTTCAAACCAGGAGATCATGTATTCTTGAAGATCTCGCCAACAAAGGGAACAATCAGGTTTGGAACCAGAGGAAAGTTGAGCCCAAGGTATATAGGCCCATTCGACGTCCTGGATCGAATCGGTGATGTTTCTTACAGATTGGCCTTACCACCATCTCTCGAAGGAGTTCACGACGTCTTCCATGTATCTCAACTACGGAAGTATGTGCCAGATCCCAGTCACATACTGGATCATTCAGAAATCACAGTTGGCCCAACTCTTCGCATTGAACAGAAGCCAGTAGAGATCCTGGATCGAAGACAGAAGATTCTTAAGAACAAGACCATCTCTTTGGTGCGAGTATCTTGGAACAAGGATTCACCAGGAGAGTCTACTTGGGAAAGAGAAGATGAGATGCGGCAGTTGTACCCCTACCTTTTTGATGACTAAGGTACCTTAGCACATTTCCTTTCCTTACCTTTTCTCATTTCCTTAAATTCCGAGGACGGAATTTTATTAAGGTGGGTAGGGTGTCATAACCTTAAATTTTCTATTTTTCTTATTTTGGTATTTTACTTACTTTCAACCATTCAAAAAATTATTTTCCTATAATTATTTCTCAAAAATATATATATATAACTATTTCATAATAAAATTCTTTTGCAATTTTTTTTCCAATTATTTCAATAAAGGGGGACCTAAGTGAACAACCAAGTATTTTAGATAGGGAGAAAAGAAAAAACCATTGGCTTCATTGTTACCCACCGAAATTACCTCCCCCCTTATTCAGCAAGTTTGCTGGCAACTCCTCCTCCACTCTCAATTTCCAAAGATTACACATGTCTCTCTCTCAAGTTTCCACCATTTCTAATGAAAACTCAAACCTATATAACTATTTTCACACCAACTCTTTAACCATTCTCTTCTTCATCCTCCTGGTAAGTCTTCTTCTTCCTCTCCTTAATTCTTTTCCTCTCCTTCTCTTTCCTCTTCCATTCTTATTTTTTTCTTCTTCCTCTTCTTCTTTTCCTTGCTATTACTACTGCTTTCGTTGCTGCTGCCGCTGCTTTTGCTGCCGCGGCTGCTAGCGCCGGCGCTGGCGCCGCCGGCGGTCGGCCGCCGGCCGACCCCCCCTTCTTCATCATCTTCTTCATCCTCCTCTTCCTTTCCTCCAACTCCTCTTCATTTTGGTTCAAATCCATTTCTAGGGTTCTGATTTTTTTAACCCAATTTATTTTTATTTTTTGTGCCCTAGGATTCTGATCTTGGGCTTTGAAGGAACCTTCTTTTAGGAAGAATACTCTAAGAACAAGTCTCAAGGCAAGTCCTCCATCTCTCTTCCTCCTAGTAATTGTTCAAAACCAAATTCCAAATTTTCATGAATTAAATTAGTTGGTATTTAAATTCTGGAATTTAAGTAAACTATGGTGAAGTTAATATTGCAAGAAATAAATTTTGGATACGAGTAGTTGGAAAAAAAAAAAAAAAAAAAAACTAAAATTATATACATATGGACACAATGTGACACAATATAGATACCTTGAATGATAATATGTGTATGGGCACTTCAACTCTAATTTAAGTAATATCATGTGAATTCCTTCCAAGAATTATATTATATATATATATATACTTGCCATATATATATATTTGGACACTACACATACATGGACACAACATAATATAAATGTATAAGTTGGACACATGTGTTGCACTCAACACAAATAGTTATTATCACCACTTATGTCCACAAATAGAAGTTTCATATGGGATTTTATCAAGTGTATGTGAGTATGAATATAGATATATTAAGGATTATTTATAAACTTGACCTTGTGATAGTTATGATTGGTAAATTTTAATTTAATATATTATTTAAATCTGTCCAGAATTTAAATCAAGCTTAAAAGGACTATTTTATCATGAACATATGGTTAGAAGAAACATTTATGAATACCGGATTAACCGGGTAACATAATTGTTAAATCTTTTGCTAATTTACACCACAAGGGGGTTAATATATGTAGTATAATTTGAAGTTGTGCATATTAGATTTTAAATTTTTGAACCTATTCACAACATGTATTTTATAGCATTATGCAAATAGCTACATGTTTACTTGGACTATGTAGCAGCAAGGATCATTGCAATTATAAATGCTAGCATACTCAGGTATAAAGGAAATTCTTCGTTTCAACATTTATTTTTCTTATTTCTTTAAACTGCGTGAGTATCCGGTGTTGAGGGTTGCTCCACCGAAGGGGTCGGCGTACCCGTATATATTTGCGTGTTGCCGGTGTTGAGGGTTGCTCCACCGAAGGGGTCGGCGTGCCCGTATATTGTTTCTTTGTATTTACTTGTATCGGATTAATTTCCGGGTCAGTAAATACAAAGGAGACTCTGCCGAAATTTTTGAGAATTTCCTGAGTTGGTCTATTTTCGACAAACTCGGATTTCTTGGAAATTTGACTCTAGTTCTAGACCGTTTGAACCATCCATCTCCGACCTATAATATCGGAGGGATTCTTGGAATCACGTCCACTTGGACATTTCGGAATTTTTCCTTGTTTTCAATATTTCTTGGACTACTTTAGTTTCAGAAAAGACGAAACTAATATAGAATGCGACTTGACCTCTAAGATTTCCGTTTGGGAGATAGTTTCCATGAAGTCTAAATGTTTAGAATAGGTTGCATGGGGTTTATGGGAGAGAAACCGTTGGATCACACCTGGCTGACTTCTTTGCAATATAATTTTCAATTTCGTACTGATCAGTCCCTGATACGGTGTTCGTACGGCCGTGCGAATATCCGGGGTGAGGCTTAGCTCACTTTATTGAATCGCAATTGGACATCCAGGCCCTGAGTTTCAGCTCAGCTCTCCATTTGCACATTACCCTGAGTTTCAGCTCAGAATAATTGTTAATTCATTAGATATCCAGGCCCTGAGTTCAGCTCAGCTCTCTAATGAATGGGTTCGATATTCTTGGAAAAGTCCAAGTCATACGAACTTCTTGATTATAACACATGATGCGAT
This sequence comes from Iris pallida, assembly GCA_029216955.1. Lineage (NCBI taxonomy): Eukaryota > Viridiplantae > Streptophyta > Magnoliopsida > Asparagales > Iridaceae > Iris > Iris pallida. The sequence goes on from JANAVB010035418.1 coordinate 465,256, forward strand.
GATTCGACCCAGATGATTCAGAAACCACTCATGATGTTATCATGCTTGTAATCACATCAATATGTGATAGTACAGACGGTTGGAGTATCTAAGCACCAACCCGTTTTGTACGAGCCTGATCTCGGGCAAATGGGGTTATTGTTGAGATGCTAGGCGAGTGTGTGTGATCCATGAGTTTCTCTAAATTGCATTTAGGTCTAAAAGATCTTGTCGTGTCCTTGTGACATTAATTAAGAATCACTTTCTTTTGACTAATATCAAGGTATGAATTTAAATCACTCTAGTTACTAAATCTTGTTCACTTGTTTAATTTTACGTATTCATACTTCTCCTTTGACTGAGGACTTGCTCGTCGTATTGACGACCTAGTTTTGTTCACTAGGGATTGTTGAAGAACAGGATGGGGAACAGGCATACACTGAGGCAGAACTTTATGAATGATGTAGGACAGAGGGTTGTAGCTTTATCCTGGGAACCTCATAGCTATGACTTATGTATTTTGAAAGAAACATGAATGCAATATGTAAGTTTGTATTTTGAAGAACAATGAATCCAGAATGTAAATATGTGTTTGATGATGAGACTTGAATTATGTTGTAACATTTTGGGATGAATGAATGTTATGCTCTTTTGTGGAAAATTGTATTATTTCCTTAACTCTATGCCTACCTAGGACCTTACAGGCGACAATCGCGGGATACAATTGGGTTCATGTTGTATGGTCGCGTAGCCTGGGGATGTTGTACGTATTCGGCTCGCCGTATCCTGGGAGCGGGGCGTGACACGTTCTTTCGGTTGGTGGCCCATGCAGGTCTCGAATATCCGGGGTGAGGCTTAGCTCACTTTATTGAATCGCAATTGGACATCCAGGCCCTGAGTTTCAGCTCAGCTATCCATTTGCACATTATCCTGAGTTTCAGCTCAGAATAATTGTTAATTCATTAGATATCCAGGCCCTGAGTTCAGCTCAGCTCTCTAATGAATGGGTTCGATATTCTTGGAAAAGTCCAAGTCATACGAACTTCTTGATTATAACACATGATGCGATGATTCGACCCAGATGATTCGGAAACCACTCATGATGTTATCTTGCTTGTAATCACATCAATATGTGATAGTACAGACGGTTGGAGTATCTAAGCACCAACCCGTTTTGTACGAGCCTGATCCCGGGCAAATGGGGTTATTGTTGAGATGCTAGGCAAGTGTGTGTGATCCATGAGTTTCTCTAAAATTGCATTTAGGTCTAAAAGATCTTGTCGTGTCCTTTGTGACATTAATCTAAGAATTATTTACTTCTTAACGGATATCACAAGGTAATGAGTTAACTTACTCCAATGTTATATCTTGATTTCACTTGCTTTATCATTTCATATTCATACCGCCTCCTTTGATTGAGGACTTGCTCGTCGTATTGACGACCTAGTTTTGTTCACTAGGGATTGTTGCAGAACAGGATGGGGAACAGGCATACACTGAGGCAGAACTTTATGAATGATGTAGGACAGAGGGTTGTAGCTTTATCCTGGGAACCTCATAGCTATGACTTATGTATTTTGAAGAAACATGAATGCAATATGTAAGTTTGTATTTTGAAGAACAATGAATCCAGAATGTAAATATGTGTTTGACGATGAGACTTGAATTATGTTTGTATTTTTTTTTTTTTGTGCCCTAGGATTCTGATCTTGGGCTTTGAAGGAACCTTCTTTTAGGAAGAATACTCTAAGAACAAGTCTCAAGGCAAGTCCTCCATCTCTCTTCCTCCTAGTAATTGTTCAAAACCAAATTCTAAATTTTCATGAATTAAATTAGTTGGTATTTAAATTCTGGAATTTAAGTAAACTATGGTGAAGTTAATATTGCAAGAAATAAATTTTGGATACGAGTAGTTGGAAAAAAAAAAAAAAAAAAACTAAAATTATATACATATGGACACAATGTGACACAATATAGATACCTTGAATGATAATATGTGTATGGGCACTTCAACTCTAATTTAAGTAATATCATGTGAATTCCTTCCAAGAATTATATTATATATATATATATATATATATATATATATATATATATATATATATATATATATATACTTGCCATATATATATATTTGGACACAACACATACATGGACACAACATAATATAAATGTATAAGTTGGACACATGTGTTGCACTCAACACAAATAGTTATTATCACCACTTATGTCCACAAATAGAAGTTTCACATGGGATTTTATCAAGTGTATGTGAGTATGAATATAAATATATTAAGGATTATTTATAAACTTGACCTTGTGATAGTTATGATTGGTAAATTTTAATTTAATATATTATTTAAATCTGTCCAGAATTTAAATCAAGCTTAAAAGGACTATTTTATCATGAACATATGGTTAGAAGAAACATTTATGAATACCGGATTAACCGGGTAACATAATTGTTAAATCTTTTGCTAATTTACACCACAAGGGGGTTAATATATGTAGTATAATTTGAAGTTGTGCATATTAGATTTTAAATTTTTGAACCTATTCACAACATGTATTTTATAGCATTATGCAAATAGCTACATTTTTACTTGGACTATGTAGCAGCAAGGATCATTGCAATTAAATGCTAGCATACTCAGGTATAAAGGAAATTCTTCGTTTCAACATTTATTTTTCTTATTTCTTTAAACTGCGTGAGTATCCGGTGTTGAGGGTTGCTCCACCGAAGGGGTCGGCGTACCCGTATATATTTGCGTGTTGCCGGTGTTGAGAGTTGCTCCACCGAAGGGGTCGGCGTGCCCGTATATTGTTTCTTTGTGTTTACTTATATTGGATTAATTTCCGGGTCAGTAAATACAAAGGAGACTCTGCCGAAATTTTTGAGAATTTCCAGAGTTGGTCTATTTTCGACAAACTCGGATTTCTTGAAAAATTTGACTCTAGTTCTAGACCGTTTGAACCATCCATCTCCGACCTATAATATCGGAGGGATTCTCGGAATCATGTCCAATTGAATATTTTGAAATTTTACCTTGGTTCCAATATTTCCCGGACTACTTTAGTTTCGGAAAAGACGAAACTAATATAGAATGCGACTTGACCTCTAAGATTTCCGTTTGGGAGATAGTTTCCATGAAGTCTAAATGTTTAGAATAGGTTGCATGGGGTTTATGGGAGAGAAACCGTTGGATCACACCTGGCTGACTTCTTTGCAATATAATTTTCAATTTCGTACTGATCAGTCTCTGATACGGTGTTCGTACGGCCGTGCGAATATCCGGGGTGAGGCTTAGCTCACTTTATTGAATCGCAATTGGACATCCAGGCCCTAAGTTTCAGCTCAGCTATCCATTTGCACATTACCCTCAGTTTCAGCTCAGAATAATTGTTAATTCATTAGATATCCAGGCCCTGAGTTCAGCTCAGCTCTCTAATGAATGGGTTCGATATTCTTGGAAAAGTCCAAGTCATACGAACTTCTTGATTATAACACATGATGCGATGATTCGACCCAGATGATTCGGAAACCACTCATGATGTTATCCTGCTTGTAATCACATCAATATGTGATAGTACAGACGGTTGGAGTATCTAAGCACCAACCCGTTTTGTACGAGCCTGATCCCGGACAAATGGGGTTATTGTTGAGATGCTAGGCGAGTGTGTGTGATCCATGAGTTTCTCTAAATTGCATTTAGGTCTAAAAGATCTTGTCGTGTCCTTGTGACATTAATTAAGAATCACTTTCTTTTGACTAATATCAAGGTATGAATTTAAATCACTCTAGTTACTAAATCTTGTTCACTTGTTTAATTTTACGTATTCATACTTCTCCTTTGACTGAGGACTTGCTCGTCGTATTGACGACCTAGTTTTGTTCACTAGGGATTGTTGAAGAACAGGATGGGGAACAGGCATACACTGAGGCAGAACTTTATGAATGATGTAGGACAGAGGATTGTAGCTTTATCCTGGGAACCTCATAGCTATGACTTATGTATTTTGAAGAAACATGAATGCAATATGTAAGTTTGTATTTTGAAGAACAATGAATCCAGAATGTAAATATGTGTTTGATGATGAGACTTGAATTATGTTGTAACATTTTGGGATGAATGAATGTTATGCTCTTTTGTGGAAAATTGTATTATTTCCTTAACTCTATGCCTACCTAGGACCTTACAGGCGACAATCGCGGGATACAATTGGGTTCATGTTGTATGGTCGCGTAGCCTGGGGATGTTGTACGTACACGGCCTCTGATTCGGATGGTATGATCTCTCCTCCACTATCTCATATTCCCTTAAGAAGATCTTCTCGTAGTAATGCAGGAAAATCTCCTATTCGTTATGGTTATGAACATGATATTGCTCATTTTCTATCATACTCTAATCTATCTCCTACTTATGGAGCATTCATTGCATCGTTAGACACCACATTTTTGCCTAAATGTTGGCAGAAAGCGAAGGAAGATCCAAGGTGGAAAGCTGCAATGTTGGAGGAACTTGGGACACTGGAAAGAAATGGGACATGGAAACTTGTTCCATTACCTGAAGAAAAAATGGCAGTCGGGCGCAAATGGGTCTTCACGGTGAAAGAGACGCCAGAAGGAAAGGTGGAGCGATACAAGGCAAGATTGGTTGCAAAAGGATTCACTCAGTCCTATGGCATCGACTATGATAAGATGTTTGCTCCTGTAGCGAAGATGAGCATTATAAGAACCCTGGTCTCTCTTGCAGCCAACCATGGGTGACAACTTCATCAATTAGATGTGAAGAATGCCTTTCTTCATGGAGATATACATGAGGAAGTATACATGGAGACTCCCCCTGGATTTTGCACGAGGCAGTCAGCAGAAAAAGTGTGCAATCTGAAGAAATCACTGTATGGATTCAAGCAATCTCCTCGGACATGGTTTGAAAGATTCAGAAAAGCTGTCACGGGCATGGGATACAGCCAGACTAATGCAGATGACACAGTCTTCTTCCGACATGCGAGAGGCCACGTTACCATACTTGCGGTATACGTGGATGATACAGTGATCACAGGTGATGAGGAAGAGGAGATTACCCAGCTAAAGAAGAAACTTGCCAAAAAATTTGAAGTAAAGGACTTGGAAATGATGAGATATTTTCTTGGGATCGAGGTAGTTCGAGGAAAATATGGGATCGTCCTCTCTCAGAGGAAGTATGTACTAGACTTGCTCACAGAAACTGGTATGCTGGAATGTCGTCCGGCAGGGCAGAGACAGGAGAGCCGGTTAATCGTGAAAGATATCAGAGACTTGTAGGCAGATTGATTTATCTGGGTCACACTTGTCCTGATATCTCATTTGCTGTGAATGTAGTGAGTCGTTACATGCACGATCCAAGGAAGGGCCACATGGATGCAGTTTTTCATATTTTGAGATATCTAAAGGGGGCTCCTGGAAGAGGGATATGGTTCAAGAACAATGGACACCTTAGTGTTGAGGGATACTGTGATGCAGATTGAACAAGTTGCATGGATGACAGAAGGTCTACCTCAGGGTATTGTGTATTTGTGGGGGGTAACCTAGTCTCATGGAGAAGCAAAAAACAGTCTGTGGTAGCTCGATCAACCGCTGAAGCAGAATATAGAGCTATGGCTCTGGGAGTGTCAGAATTGTTGTGGGTAAAAGCATTGCTGACAGAGTTGAAGCTGGACCAAGGAACACCATTACGTCTTCTGAGTGATAGCCAAGCAGCACTGAGTATAGCTAACAATCCAGTTCAGCATGACAAAACGAAGCATATCGAGATCGATCGGTTTTTCACCAAGGAAAAGCTGGAGAAAGAAATACTAAAGCTCGATCATGTTCGCTCAGAAGAACAAATTGCAGATTGTCTTACTAAGGGGCTTAATTCATTAAGTCTCGCTAAACTATGTAACAAGATGGGGATGATTGATATCTATCGTCCATCTTGAGGGAGAGTGTTGAGAGTATTAATGGACTTTTAGTCCCACATCAGGTAGAATAATAGGGAGAGGGATTAGCCTCTCCTATATAAGTGTAGCGCTACCTCAATAATAAACAAGTCAAATATTCTACTAAATTATATATATATATATATATATATATATATATATATATATATATATATATATATATATATAGCAGATGACCTCTAGCCTAGTGGTTAAGAGAGATGCATGCGGCCCGAGCGGTCAGGAGTTCGAATCCCAGTCAGAGCGATTCCAGAAACAATTTACCTGATTCCAATATATATATATATATATATATATATATATATATATATAGGAAAAATGATAAATTTTATTCCAAACTCAGCAAGTAATCATACAACATACAATCAAGGTGGTTTTTCCACCCGTCAGGTTTCCATAGCTATTACACCAAACTCAATGTTATGGAGGATGCCGATCGGGGGGTGGTAAGTCCCTCGAAGATACGACGATTTCTTTCCCTCCACACATGCCAGACAGCAGCAGCCAACCGTATCCTAACGGTCTTGAACCAAACCATCCCTCTCCCTCTGCAATCACGGATCCCAACAATAATATCCCCAATCGCCCTACCAGTGAGACCTCCGCCCACGGCTTTGCTCAGACCATATGTACCAGGACACTTCACAGTCAAAGAACAGGTGGCTCATTGCAACATTTGTTGTCGTAAGTGGTGTCGAAAATCTAGTGTTCCGTTGGTTGCAAGTGAATTTGTTGTATTTACAAATCCAGTGTTTGGATAATTGTAAGAGGAATGCTTGCATGTATATTTTTTTGTAAGCAGAGAAGAAGTTGTTTGATTGGAACTTTTATAACATGAAAAGGCAAATTTTGTTCCTTGAAGATGTGGCAGGTGCATGTATTGCTACCTCTAGCCACAAAAAGGAAGTAATCGTAAGGTGGTGTTGCGGTCATTTGCATTAATTGGATTTTCTCAACTGACTCAACATTTGTTGTGATAGTCAATCACACTATATAACATTCTCCAAATCATCGTCGAACTAGCTTACTCGTAGATCTATAGACAATACTGAAATGATAATATATCTGATCCTGACCTCTCAAGAGTTCCTTTGTTGAACCAAGTACCAGCATTCTTCCTTTTCTCTACTTCGAGCTTGATAGACAGAACCCCACTCGAAGCCTGCTCTTCCGCGACCCTTAAATGAGTCAAGAAGGGCTTCAAGAAGCCCGAGGCCAGCTTCTCCGTCTTGCCATCCCCGGAAACGAACAATTCACACCTGCCAAGGATCCATATATTCTCAAATATCGTCACAAAATTTACTTTTTCCAGCAGAAACTCGAGAAAATAAGACAAAACCAGCAACCACCGAAGAGAGTTAGGAAAATGTAGCAATATTTGACCTTTACTACAAATTGTTCAAGAATCCATCTTTCTTCTCAAATATCATCACAAATTCACTGCAAGATTCAGACTTTACTAGTAATTACTCAAAAGAATCTCAATCTCACCGTGTTCGTCGCGGAGAGAGCTGGAACTGAGCATAATCAAGAAGGCCTTCAGCATTCATCTCAAAGATCAAGCTCCCAAATCCTGCAATTTCCGAATAAACCCCAGATCTACAAAATCAAAACAACTCCAATTCCCCCCCAAAAAAAAAATCTATACAATGCAGGGAAAGCGCGTCCCTTTCCGATCCGAGCCGATCGAAACCCTGATTTGGCTTCGAATCGCATCAAGAAGCTTGATCTCCGATCTCAACAACAAGCATTTCCCCTCTCTAGAATTCTTGCGTTCGCTCTACTTCTCTCACTCTCTCTCCTCACTTTCACTCTCTATCTCTACTTTCTCTCTCTACTTTTTTTTAGAGAGAGGGTGGAAAAAAAATATAGGGGGGAGTAGAAGTGGAGCTTTCCGACAAGGTTTTTTAGCTGTTGTTACTTCAGCTTTCAAATTCCGTCCCTCGTTTTGGTAGGATAAAGTAAATGACCAAATTGCCCCTGGTCTATATTTCTGCTTCTAATAATGTGATCTTCTAATAATGTGATTTTATTTTGTGGGGACAGGGTTGTTAAGTCAAGGTTTTGTATAAGACAAGATCAGTAGGTTAATCAACTTTCTTGGATTCCAAAAGTATCATTTTTCAACCTTTTATATATATATATATATATATATATATATATATATATATATATATATATATATATATACAATGATCTCCTGACCACTTGAACCGCATGTCTCTCACTAGACTATAAAATTATATATATAATTTTATATATGTGAGACATGCGGTTCAAGTGGTCAGGAGATCATATTATATATATATATATATATATATATATATATATATATATATATATATAACCACCACTACCACTACCACTATATATATATATATATATATATATATATATATATATATATATATATATATATATATATATATATATATATATATATATATATATATATATCTAGTGGTAGTGGTAGTGGTGGTTATATATATATATATATATATATATATATATATATATATATATATATATATATATATATATATATATTATACAGCAAATGACCTCTAGCCTAGTGGTTAAGAGAGATGCATGTGGCCCAAGTGGTCGGGAGTTCGAGCCCCAGTGGAGGCGAGTTCGCCACAAGTACCCATTTCTTCAAAAAAAAAATATCTAAATTATACAGTTTTCACTAATATTATTACTAACCACTAATAATTGAACACTTCCAAATATTCACCATCTCAAAAATAAAATTATTTTTAAACATTTTGTACTATTTTAAAATAGATTTATCATATGATATATATTAAAAGAGTGAGAGAAAAAATACAACAAAAGACTCGTGCAACACACTTGAGTTTTACTTGCGTCACAATTTTGGATAATAGTTGTATAATATAGATGTAAGAAATTTTTTAAAAAACAACATGGTAGAGTGGTAATATGACCAAATAGACCCTATGTTTCTTATTATTACTATGGGTGCTTTAGATTACAACGTGAAAAATGTGGAATAAATTGATTCCACGAAATTATTTTACTAGGAAAAAAATTCATGAACAAATTCCATGAAATTAATTTGGGTGTTTGATTGTCGTTATTTTTCATGAATAGTTTTTTTTAATGGCAATTGATATTTTCCTATTGGCTGAGCCAGCTTTATTTTCCACCATTTTGGAGAAAAATATGAAAAATGATAGATTTTTAAAAAATAATTTCATGAAAATATATATGCTATCAAACAGTACAATTGGTGAAAAATTTGTGATGAAAATATTTTCCATGGGAAAAAAGCTCAATCAAACACAACCTAGGATGAATATGATTATTGATTTGAGGGATGGATAGTTAGATCTAAGTTTTGTATGTAATGGTGTAGATTGATTAAAACTTCTTTGCTTTGTTGGTAAATTTAATTTTTCTTAAATATATAGAATGGTTGCTCTAACTCTTCGGATGCGTGCCACAATTTTTTCTAGAAGACATGTATTATTTGTAGTCTTCTTGATTATATATTTAATAAAATAAGATTTGTTGGATTACAAAATTATTGTACCATGTCGTAATTTTGGTACTAGTCATGTAACTTTAAGATATTGAATGTGTAGTACTTAAATAATACCTAAAATTCCAGTATCCAAGATTCTCATATTTGGATGGTAAGGATAAAACATTTTAATAAACCTTTTTCATGCCGTGCTTTATGAAACTTTGTCTTTTGGTCAAAGTTTTATGCCGAATTTGTATTTAAAACATAATAAAATATTATGCAATATTATTTTATGCCAAAGTTTTATGCCAACCGTTTCGAATGATATGAATTAGAGGTTCACCTCGACTTATTCTTTTTAGCTTCACCCCCATTTTTGAACAGCAATAACACATTCAAACATATTTCACCGTCAGTTTGCCCTTTTTTTGTCACTTTAGGACCATTACATGTAATTTTCCAACCGATTAAATTTTTTTCCCTATATCTCCCTTTATCTTTTTCTTCATTTATTTTCAGAAAAGCTAGGACTTTTGAGGATTTGTAGTGGAAGGAGGAAACTAGGATTTATATCTTCTCATTCTTTGCAAGAAAAACCCTATAATAGAAAGAAAAAAAAAATTGTGACGGCACGAAATTCATTCGTTTGAGGAGTTTTCTCAACGAACTGGTAAAATTAAAATGATAGGACCGAAACATGACAATAAAATGAGTAAGTTTTCTCTTTGAACCTTGTTTTCATTCATATCCTGAGGATGAGTTTGATTAGTTTTTTTTTAACATTTTTCAAAGTTTAGTTTTGTTTATTCTTTTGAAATTTTATCATCGATGTCGTGAATGCTTTGCTATTATGCATTTTTTGTGCTTTTCACACTATCATTTAAAGTTTAGACTTATGTGCCTTCTTGTTAATTGAAATTCATGCTGTTGTAAAATTGTAGGAATAGTAACTCGTTTGAAGATGTGAATACTTTGAGGGTATGCTCTGGTAGTAAAGAGAGAATCATGTTCATGGGATCTTCAGATTACCTTTAAGGATAATATTTCGGGATTTTTTTTAGATAGATGGTGATCTCATGAATCTCATAGATATTGTAAACATTATTAAAGAGTTTGAGACAACTTTGCTTAACTCAAAGTTGTTACTCTATTTGGGTTGATAATGGAGAGAGGGTTAACTTAGTAGCTGATTTTTTACTTGGTGGGCATGTTAAAGAGGGCAAAGGTTGATGATGGGGGTGGGGGTGTTTATATGTAGTTGTACAGAAAAATTATTTCGAAATTGCAGTCTTGAATAAAGAGCACATAGCTCAACAAGCTGAAAGGTCCAAATTGGAAATAATTTTAAACCATTGTTTACATATGATGCATTGTCACCACCTACTGAATCTGAAGCTTTTAGTGACTCGGAGAAGACACCCTCTCCTCCACCTCCTAAAGGCAATGAACCCAAGGGATAATCTGCATAAATCATAAACTTGATCTTATTGTCCAACCCCCCCCCCCCCCCCCCCCAAAACGCCCTAGCCACCCACCCACCCACAGAGGTCCATCCTAACATCTTGTATACACTGTTGAGGAAAAATGTCCAGTAACACATAGAGCAGTAAGATCAAGAGGCACATGACTGAGACGTGACACATATAGAAGGAATTATGTCATCATTGTTGTTTTCCATGTTTTCTTCTTGTACTGACAATGGTTTCATAGGTCTTTATAGCCCGTAGCATGATTAATATCAAAGATTTGAGGTAACATTGATGTTTTATGAGTTAATTTGTTATAAGGGATAAATTCAAATTTCTTGAGGTACACTAGACTATTTCAGTTCAAACCAACTCACCCTAGCTATATTAGACCCATTTGAGGTTTTATGTCAACTCAATATTGGAATTCTTTGAGAATTTTGGAGGATTGTACTGGATAAAACTCATTTTTGAACTGTTTCAATGTCGCCAATATATTTCCAGACCTAGCTTGTGTAATTTCAGAAATAGTTATGGAACCCATTTTACTTCGTCATATGCGTGTCTTGTTTCTCGCAAAATATGAATTTGACCTCTCTTTTTTAACATCAAAACACGTAAATATGAATTTGACCACTTATAACGCATAAAATATCCTTTGTCCATACATTAAAAGTAGTTCCAGCAAACAAAAGCTACGATAAAACTTAAAAATATATAAGTATTTTACTTTGAGGAGACAAGAAATCACTTTTACAATCTTTCTAGTTACACTAAACAAAACAACCTATAGAGGTAAATGGAATAAGGACAAAGATAGAATAAAAAAAATAAAGAGGCTAACCAAAGTGTGTCGTTACAAACGTTGTACGTTATTTGGACCATCTTGTATTAAATAAGTCTTATCTATGAGTATATTAGGTGTGAAACCTAACGGAGATAGCCAAACTATTTATTTTTCGTATGAATGTTACTCAAATGTGTCCACTCACATGAAAGCTTAACACTCTGTTTGGTGTTGGTATGAAATAAAAGTAGGAGGAAGAAAAATGGAGGAAAGAAAATGAAAAAGAATAAGAAATAATTTGAGTGGCACCCCACTTGATTGGTCGATTTATGCAGTGCACCCCACATTGTTTGCATATTGTATAAGTAATCCCACTTTGGACGGAAAACGTCCAAAACTAACAGGAGTGGAGATGAACCCAATTTTTCTGACGTAAATACCCATGTCCGTTGCATATTTTTTAAGTGAAGGAAAAATAGATTGTTCTATCCCTAAAGTACCCCTCCCTTCTTCTCTATACATCACGCACGCAAGTTCCTATCCCTAATCCTGAAATCCTCACAGCACAGCACTTCGACCGAGCTCCCATGGCCGTCTATTCAGCAGAGATTAGGGTAAGTCTTTCCAGTCTCTCTTCCACTCTCTTTCTTTGTAAGCCCCTGAATTTTGGGCTTATTTTTTTCAATTTTATAAATCAATTATTTTGAACAGATATTATTATTTGATTATTATTTGATTTAATGCTCTTTACCGTGACTTGGAATTCTAGAGCATCAGGGATGCCAGTCTCTGGAAACTTCCTTCTTGGAGTTTGTAGTAGACGAAATTATCTTCACATTGATAATTCGTGTCCCACTCGAACTTGTTCCCTTGTACTCTTTTTGATTCGCGCAAGTTCGGGTCAATTTAGACCATTTAATTATTAATTGATTTTCCCACTCTTTTCTTTGATCCTCATAAGCGCGTTACCGTGACTTTTAATTTAGGAGCACCAGACCAGTCGTTTTCTTAGAACCAACTTGTCATGCCTGATCTACTCGAGACGCTCTTCACCCATGACCTTCGTGTCCCACTCAGACACCCTCTTGTGCTCCATTTCCTTTGCACAACTTTCGGTTCAATTTAGGCCAATTAATTATCTGCCGTAAAACCTGATTTAATTTTCCATTTAATTTCCGGGCCCGACATCGGTCCAATCCAGTCGACCCAGTATATGGCCCTGGCCTGTTTTGAGCCTACTATGCACGTGCCACTTGCGTGCCACCGATCTGATCTCCCTTGTGGTCCCATTCCATCCGGGATTTTTAATTAGTTTAAATTATAAAATAATTAAATCTTGGCTTCGACTTTGTCCAAACTTGGCCTAACGTCCAACCCAGTTTAGTGTGGGCCCTGTCATGACTGCCCATACACCCCACCGGTGTTTTCCCATTTTTGCCTACTCGAAAATATAATTCTTTTATTTTATATTATTATCTTTTTTTCTCTCTCTATATATATACCTACATGTATACATGTGTTACATCTCTCCTCTCACTCATGTACACACACAAAAGAAACCCCCCTACACCATCAGCCGACCTATCCCTCCCTCTTTCTAAATATCTCATCTAAATATCTCTCTTTATATTATATACCTACATATATATATATTATATATGAACTCTCTCACACTCTCTCCTTATACAAACATACACACACCATCACCTCACCCCCCTATTCCCTCACAGCCAAGCAACACCTCCTCTCCCATCAGGACAACACCCCCTCCCCCCTTCGAGTACACAGGAGCAGCAGCCCCCCCATCAATTTCTTCTTTACATTTTTTCTTATCTCCTCCTTCTTCTTCTCCATTATCGTTCACATCAAAACCACCATCACCATTCATTCATCACCATCACCAAACCACCCTCACCACTTCCACCATCACCTCCTCCACCTCGACGCCGGCGACCGCCGCTGGGCCGCCCCCGCCGTGCGCCACCAGCAGAGCGCGCAGCAAGCTGCAGCAGCAGCTGCAGCAGGCGGGCAGCAGCAGGCCGCGCGCGCACCGGCCGGCCGCGCGCCGCCCCGGCCGTCGCCGTCGCCGGCGAGCACCCCCCGTGGCCGGGCGCACCCAGGCGCACCACCCTGTGGCTGCCAACGTCCTCCGGGATGCGCCGTCTAGGCGATTTCAACGTTTTTCTCGGAGTTCCGTCGACGCGCGCGCGGAGAAATTCCAGAATTCGCGCTCCGTCGCAGCGACTTCGCACACATTGTCTGGGAGATCCGACCGTTGGATCGGCGAACTCCTTGCTCCGTCTCAATCTCGGTATATCCCTCTTCACCTCTGTCAAGTTTGAACCGTTAATTTCGTCGTTTGATACATCAAAACCGGCCACCAAGTTGACGTTTTAATTTGTACTATTTTTGGACAGTTTTGCGATGCCAACTTCGCGGGTTCGTATCTTCGTCGTCGCAGCTCCATTTTGCACGCTACTAGTTCCGGTGCACAGCTAGTATAACCCTCTTTCTGCCCCCTTTAGATTCCTTTTCAGTTTGAGCTTGTTAGGTCGATCGAATTCGACGCCAAAGTTGGCCGTTCGAATTCTTAGTATTGCACTTGTAAAATTCCATTTTTGAACCTGGGACTCCGGATTCAATTTCTGACACCACCAGTAGACTCGTGGCGTCGTTCTGGCATGTTTTCATATAAAGTTTGCTTGATTTGGAGAACGTGGGCCCTGGCACGCATTTCGGTGCAAAGCGGGTCCCACTTTCTGGGTCAACGGGTCATTTTGAGATCGGCTCATCGGAATCCAATTCCGGATAGACCGTTGAGTTCGTATCGTCATTCTGGACTCGTTAACATATAATTTGCTAGGTTTTAGTGGACATTGGTTCCGGCACGCATTTCGGTGCAAGTCGGATACCAGTATCCGGGTCAACGGGTCATTTTGAGATCGGCTCATCGAAATCCAATTTCGGATACACCGTTGAGTTCGTATCATCATTCTGGACTCGTTGACATATAATTTGCTGAGTTTTGAGGACATTGGCTCCGACACGCTTTTCCGTGCAAATCGGATTTCAATGTCCCGGTCAACGGACCAATTTGAGATCGGGTCAACGGAATCCAATTTCGGATATACCGTTGGGTTCGTATCGTCATTCTGGATTCGTGGACATATAATTTGTTAGGTTTTGTGCACTTTTATTTTGGCACATTTTTCGGTGCAAAGTGTGTCCAACGGCGGACACCACTTTGGCCCGAAATTACCCTTTTTGCCCCTGTGTCCAAATTGGACTTATGGACAGGCGATCCTAGCTGATTTGACCATTCTGGACACGTTGGTGATGTTAGTTTCATCATCCGACAACATCTGTAGATTTCTTCCCTTTTTGTGTCACCCTATTATTATAATATTTTCTCCTTTGGTTGTTTTAGAGACCCGTCGATTTCAGTGATTTCTAAGTCACTGAAATTCATAAGTTGACCTTGTAGATGTTTATAGAGACTAGCTTGACCATGGTTGACTACTTTGACTAGACGTCGAAGTAGAGTCAACAGTTGACCTAGGTTTGATCAGATTTGACCAACGTTGACTTTTTGACCAAAGTCAACTGTAGGCAACCATTGACCTATTTAACCTAGATTAGACTTAGAATTGACCGGAGTTGACCAGTTGACCAAAGTCAACTGTACGTCAACCTTGACCCAGTTTGTCTTAGTTTGACCTAGATGTTAGTATATCTTTTGACCCTGATCAGCTCTTGTATTATTTTATCTTTAGGTCTGTGGCTTTACTCTGAACCCTGATTCATATTGACAGCAGGACCCCAGGCGAGTACATTCTCTGATAACTTATTCCCAATTTATGATAACTGTTATGATTCATGTACTTAGCGTTGATATGCTTATTCCTGACACATGGTTCTCACGGATTGGTATTCTTGGATCCCGACGAGAGATGTTTCTCCTTCTTAGGTTGGAATGTATTGTGCAAGCTCCCTTGTAGCTCTTGCTCAATATATGGTCACTGATTCTAGAGAAGGTTCGCGACCTTCTCATTAGAATCCCGTGCAGTGACGTGTCCTGTTTGGATCCATTCTACCAGTTGGGGTAGGGGGAGTAGTAGCGTATGCATGTGATCATATCCCCTTGCATTCTTGAACAGTGTGAGTCATATACCGCACTTATGACTTGCCAGGCCGGTTCTCGACAGGTACCCAAGCCAATCACAAGTTGAAACTGCTACTCACACACATTGGATATATGGCTTACCTTGATTTGTGTACATACCATGATTCAGTTCTACTTTCTTGTTCTAGCTCTAGCTCTACAGCTTACCATGCCATGATACATATATGTACACTCCATGATTCATTGTATATGCTCTATTTACAGCCTTATAGCTTTTATTCTATCTTGAGATCTGTTATGAGATATATGTACTCGTTCCATCCTGACCGGATATGTTGACAAATTTTAGGAGTAGTTGTGCCCTCATTATTGGACTTCATGATGTTGCTAGCTGAGGTGGATCTCACTATTCTTCTATGGGAGTTGCCTGGTAGTTATCCTTAGTTAGTCTTGTTGTTCCTTCTTTATCTTTCATGTCTTATGATTATTGTAGATTCTAGTTGTTCTAGTGATATTGTTATTAATTCTTGTCTTATCTTCCTTAGTTTTCGTGATGTGACATGAGTACATTTTTAGTTATGGATTCTTAGATGTTGTAGTTAGTATAGTATACTTGACAGCGTTCTACCGTCGATACCGCGTCGTAGGCTGGGCGTGGCCCACGTATTCGTACCCGTATATCCGGGTGCGGGTCGTGACATTCTTTCTCTCGGACATTGTTAGATTGGTTGGGGATGTTCTCATGTAATTTCTGTAACGGTTTATTTAGGAGAAATGTCAAATATGCTCGAAGAACACCCATATTGCAGATGAATGTTACTATTTGAGCTCAGCTTGCAAGATTGCAAACTGTAAGGGGATTCGGTACCTCTCGAAGTCAAATACGAAGGCAAATCCTGGAAGAAAATTTCTGAAGTGCCCCCTCTGCTTGGATTTTCAATGGCTGGATGTTGCAATTTACGAAGGCGAGCACGAAAGTTCATCATCAAAAATTCGTAGTGAAGGGTGTTTCACGTGTGGTGACTTAGGTCATTAGAAGCAACAATGCCCTTGGTCGAAAGCCACTTGCCCTAAACCTAATTGTGGAGGAAAGAGAGATGTCATGGTGTCACAAAGGAGCCACAGCTATGGAAGACGATTCTTACAATGTCGGAAATGCAACAACGCATTCCAATGGTTGAATGAGGTTTCTGAACATGGTGACAACCGATCTGAGTTGGAAATTCCTGTTCAAATTGTAGTGAACACAACTTTAGAAAAGTTGTGTAAGACATTCGGGAAAGACTTGGCTATGTAAACCTCAAATTATCTGAAATGAATGCATTCTAATGCAAGAAAGTTTGTTGATTAGTTTTCTGACTTGGCTATGTAAGAAAGAATGTAACATATTTAACATTGTATTATGAATTCCAGATTAGTTTCTTGATTAGTTTCTTGATTAGTTGCATAAAATAAATTACAGATTTAACATCGTATTATGATGTTACAAAATAGAGAGTAACAAAAGAATGCAACAAGAACATACAAAAGAATGCAACAAAAGAATGTAACAGATTTGCCTATTAAAATGAGAGAACCCCATGTTCCTAAATAGACAAGAAACATTCAATCTAGATATACAAATAGATAACAAAAGAATGTAACAGATTTGCAACATATTTCCATATACAAAATGAGATTAAACTTGCATATACAGATTTCCATATACAAAATGAGATTTCCATATACAGATTTAACCCAGTATTTCCATATACAAAATGAGATTTCCATATACAGATTCAACCCAGTATTTCTATATACAGATTTCCATATACAGATTTCCATATGCAAACATTCAACCCAGTATTTCCATATACAGATTTCCAACAAAATGAGAGAACAAACATACAAAATGAGATTTCCATATCCAGATTTCCATATACAGACTTGCAACAGATTAAACTTGCATTCAAACACATCAAAATGCCATATCCAGATTTCCATATACAGATTTACAACAGATTAAACTTGCATTCAAACACATCAAAAATGAGATTTCCATATCCAGATTTTCATATACAAAATGAGAGCACCCCATGTTCCTAAACCAAGTTGTCATTTTTAGTACAAAAAAGTAGGGACATTCATAATAAGATCTCCTCCTAAAAGATAATCCCAGTATTTCCATATACAAAATGAGAGACTTTTGGACATTCAAACATTAAACTTCAAACTTCAGGATCTCCTGATGTACCCATAGCAGCCTTCCTTGGCCTTGGCCCCCTTGAAACCTTTGGCCTCTTGTAGACAGTGTTCCTTATCCTTGCTTGTCTAGGTAACCTTGGTGGCCTAGGTGCCCTTGGCGTTTTTGTATTTCCTCCAACTGGTCCTCCTTGGCACCCTCTAGCATTATGATCAGCAGGTAACTTGCACCTCCCACAAATCCTCTACTTCTTGGCAGCTCTTGGCATCTCATCAGCCTCCAACCTCCTTGCCCCCCTTGGTCTTCCAGGTTGTCTGTGTCTACCAGGTGGACCAACCTCATATGCTGGCTGAAAGAGGACACATAGTATAGGTATTAGACAGTGTAGAGTAGGGACTTGTAAGTATGTCCAATGAACTAGTGAAGTAGTGAGTGTAACACAAGTATAGCTAGGGACTTGTAAGTATGTGTACTTGATCCCACAAGCTTTGTTCTGGTAAAGGTATAATCTTTCCAGCATAAGCCTTCTTGTAGGTACTGGCATGATAGTAGGGACTTGTGAAGCTATACCAAGACAAATATTGTTAGAACAAATAAAAAAGATAGGAAAAATTGGACTGAACATATACAATTTCACTTGTAGGTACTGAACATATAAAAGAGTCTACATTTCTGTATGCTCTTGCTGAACATATAAAAAAGATAGGAAAAATTGGACTGAACATATACTCACATTTGCCACGTGGGTCTGCTAGGTAACAAGGCAGCTACAGCATGAACACATGGGATCCCTGTTATATCCCATACACAACAGTCACATGTTCTTGCATTAATATCTACAGTCCATCTGTTCTCAATTGAGAACACACTAGTGACACAAAGTAGCCCCTCATCAGCCCCATTCATAATATATCTATTCACTTGCTTGGTCCTTTCCTCAATGACCTTCTTAGCTCTTGGAGTCAAGTCAAAGTCATCCCACACTTTTGAAGTCATTTTTCTATCATATATCAACTTCATCACCATCATATGAAACATTTCCACAAGCATAGTGATGGGTTTACCTCTTATTTTACTTATCCAATTGTTGAAGCTTTCTGAGAAGTTGTTTGTTATGTGTTCACACTTTGTTGTTCTATCAAAATGTGCTCTACACCACCTATTAGGTAAAGAAATATGTTAGTCACTAGGTATAAATAAACTAGATACATGCTGCCATAGAGTATGAAACAAAGATACATAAACTAGAGATACCTGTTGGTGTTCTCTGCCATCAAATACTGGTGACCAATAGGACATTGCTGTTCAATTGCTTTCATCCATTTAGCTTGATCTACATTTCTGTATCTTTGAACTTAGTGTCTACAACTATTCCTAGGTGTCACGCCCCAGAACCAGAATACTGGAGAGCGGGGGCAGACATAGCCAGCTACGTATATGAAATGGAATCCATCTCACTATACGGTCACGGCTGTCTAGATACATGAGGGTTTAACTACAAGCCAGAAGTCTCCAAAGGTCATGAACAAGCCTATTGTCTCAATCATAAGCAAGCAATAGTAATTACAAGATGTCAGAGCACCAAATATATAATAGCAAGGCGTCCCATACATTACATATTGGATGATCATGAAGCTAGTCGTACAAAATGTCATGACTAGCAACAGTTCAGTCATACATGATCAACCCTAGGATCTGTCAATCATGTTACAGCCCGTAGGCAAACAGTAAATAAAGATGCAATCGAGCTAACACGTGCTCGCCGGCTAAACGCCTCAAAAGAATAATTTTTACAAATAAGTGGGAGGACAAAAAGAAACCCACTCGTTGCCAGGGTTCCGTCTAGTGGTCACCATCTGGCTGGAAGATCGGTGGATCCTCTGGAGCTGCTCCGATATCTGGCCACACAAAATCAGTTGGGTCAGACCCCAGAAAGAGCAAGTGCCACAAAGGAGGCTTCACTTAGAAACTAAAACCAGCATATAGTAAGGAACATTAAAGTTAAATTATCAGAAATAACAACAATAATAGAGTACGAGGAAACCATTCAAGTAGCCAGACTACAACCCTTAAACCAAACAAGGACCGGGGTTGCAATCCTTCACCTGAATGGAAATCCGTCTCAAATACTATGGATAAGGTAATAAGACAATAAACGAAGAGAAGACACAGAACTGCTCCGGGAGCCAGGTTACAACCCTTAAACCAAACAAGGACCGGGGTTGTAATCCTTCGCCTGAACAGAACTGGACTCCTGATCTTTATTGTTAAGGCCATTATAGATAATCATGTTGCTGAAGTAAGATAGAACATGACAAGCATGGCACGG
Source organism: Iris pallida (assembly GCA_029216955.1). NCBI lineage: Eukaryota > Viridiplantae > Streptophyta > Magnoliopsida > Asparagales > Iridaceae > Iris > Iris pallida. Next base: position 485,594 of record JANAVB010035418.1, read on the forward strand.
GGTACAAATAAGACAATAACCGAAGGAAAGACACAGAACTGCTCCGGGAGCCAGGTTACAACCCTTAAACCAAACAAGGACCGAGGTTGTAACCCTTCGCCTGAACAGAACTGGTCACCCGATCGTTATTGTTAAGGCAAGCATCAACAATCGTGTCTTGTCACGATCTTGCACATGATCAGGATAAGACTAAGCTGGAATAACTTCATCCAATCAATCACGGCCAATCAAAAGTACGGCTTGATACTTTAACTAGCTAGGGTTATCACAGGCCTAGTTACTAGCAAGATGCAATGAGATTATTTCAACAGCCACAAGCCCTGCAGACCATCCAAGTTATCCAGGTCGAATGTCCATTTATGAAGGATGTACCACATGACTGTGTGCTGGAAGTGTGCCCTACTCGTCGGTAGGCTACAAGTCCACTTAATGCGCCCAGATAACGGGATTGCCTGTAGCTGGGAATCTCTTCATGTCTACTGCATTATTCTAGTTTATTACTCTTAGTTAATTACAGTAGGTATCCCTGACCGTAGTACTCAGGGATCCCATCCTAGATATGATGCAAGACAATACTGGTTTATTGTGCAAACGCAATCATCTACGGTGTCCAGGTTAGTCATTCTTGTCAGGTCATGTCACGTTAGCCGTCGCAACAGCAATTCAAGATAATCATGTCAGGTATGCTTGTCCTGCCATGCCGTGTTCAATTATTATTCACAAACCTATTAAATAAATTCATGATTATCAAGTTCATGACAAAAGGCGTAAGGATATAAAATGGGCGTAAAATATATAATAAAATATCAATATACAGGGCTATAGAAGAGCCAAGCTTAAGGAAAATAAAACCAAAGTGACATGCTGACATAAGACCAAGTCAGCCAAGGCCATACGCTCAGTGCAAAAGTCATACGCTCAGGTCAGGCTACGCTCAAGTCAAGCTACGCTCAGGTAAGCCTACGCTCAGGTAAGCCTACGCTCAGGTAAGCGTACGCTCAGGTAAGCCTACGCTCACAAAGGGCAGCGTATGAGGTCCATACGACCCCTTGTCACACAAGTGAGCGTATGCAAGACATACGCTTCAAAAAGGCAGCGTATGAACTTCATACGACTCCTTGTCACACAAGCGAGCGTATGCGAGTCATACGCCTCCAAAAGGCAGCGTATGGACTCCACACGACTCATGGCTATCCAAGTGAGCGTATGCAAGTCATACGCTCCAAAAAGGTAGCGTATGGACTCCATAAGACTCATGGCTATCCAAGTGAGCGTATGCAAGTCATACGCTCCAAAAAGGCAGCGTATGGACTCCATACGACTCCTTGTCAAGCAAGCGAGCGTATGCGAGTCATACGCTTCCAAAAGGCAGCGTATGGGGGCTACTGCGCTGAGCTAAAGAGCGCGCACAGCTCAGTGACGCAAGCTAAAAATCTCGCGCACTGCTCACTGTCTTCTCCAAATAGCAGGAACTCCATGGTTGAACCCCTAAGCTTCCAAAGTCCATAACTTGGTCAAAACAAGTCCAAATCCAACTTTCCAAAGGTCAAAATTGGGTAGAAGGAAATTCTCTACCACATGGAACCATCAAAACTTGAAAACAAGGGAATTTAATAGATCAAAACCATAAAAATCCGAAAATAACTAAATTCTAGATCTACAAAAATCTAAGCTTCAAAATAGAAAATGACAAATTCTAATGTGGATTAAAAAGTTGCAAAGAAGAGGTTAGAACAATAAAAATGGTGGGTTTCTTCATGAAGCAAGATTGTACTTGCCTAGGCTAGGGTTTTCTTGGTTGGTGGTGGAGAGTAATGAAGAAGAAAGGAAATAATGAGGAGAGAGAATGGGAAGAGGTTAATAAATGGGGTCGGTTGTGGTAGGTAGGGGGTTCACCCTTGGTTCATGACGAACCAAGGCTAATCAAGCCTAGCCGAACTAACCCAAGCTAACCCAAACTAAGATGAACCATGGCCAATACGAGATAAAATACGTACACGTATTCTTAAATACGTAATACGAACAACAGGCATTACAACTCTACCCACCTTAAAAGAATTCCGTCCTCGAAATTTAATTAAGATGTTAGAGAGACTAGAACAAGCTATACTAATTACATGCAAACTATAACTAGGCAAGCAATCACTCATTCAAGCAAGGAATCGAAGACATGAGGCATAAGGAAGACATTATACCTCATGAGTCAAACAAGTCGGGATACCGCGATCGGATATCTTCCTCACGCTCCCACGTTGACTCCCCCAAAGAGTGATGACCCCAAGCAACTCGGACTAACTTGATAGTCTTGTTCTTGAGGATCTTCTCTCTCCGGTCCAATATAGACACGGGCCTCTCCTCATACGAAAGGTTGGTACCAACAACTAATTCCGAATGATCCAGGATATGGCTCGGGTCCGGGATATACCGTCGTAATTGGGATACATGGAACACGTCATGCACCTCGCTTAGCGACGGCGGAAGAGCGAGACGATAGGATACATCTCCTACTCGCTCTAGGATATCGAACGGCCCTATATACCTAGGACTAAGCTTTTCCCGTACGCCGAAACGAATGACGCCACGGTTGGGCGAAATCCTCAGGAATACATGATCGTCGACCGAAAACTCGAGAGGGCGCCGATGAGAATCGGCCCAATGACGCTGGCGATCTTGGGCAACTCGAAGATGATCTCTGACCCTTCTGACCACTTCAATGGTCTGAGCGATCAATTCTGGACCAAGCATCTGTCTTTCTCCAACATCATCCCAGGATAGCGGGGATCTGCACTTCCTGCCATACAGCGCCTCGAACGGGACCATCTGGATACTGGCCTGGAAACTATTGTTGTACGAGAATTCCACCAGGTGCAAGTGATCTTCCCATGAACTACCGAAGTCAAGTGTGCAAGACCGCAACATGTCTTCAAGAGTCTGGATCGTGCGCTCTGACTGACCATCTGTCTGCGGATGATATGCTGAACTGAACTGGAGATGAGTCCCTAAACTCGCCTGCAGGCTACTGCCAAAAGTACGATATAAATCTGGAATCTCGGTCCGAGGTGATGCTAACTGGCACACCGTGCAATCTGATAATCTGTCTAAGATACATCGCCGCTAGCTGAGCCGTCGACTGACCAACTCTGAATGGAAGAAAGTGAGCCACTTTCGTGAGCCGGTCAACTATAACCCAAATAGCATCTCTACCAGCTAGGGATCTAGGTAATCCAGTCACGAAATCTATGGTCACATGCTCCCACTTCCACTCTGGAATCGGCAAGGGCTGAAGCAGTCCTGCCGGTCTCTGATGTTCAGCTTTAACTTGTTGGCAAACCAAACACCGAGAGACAAACCGAGCTATCTCCCGCTTCATGCCATTCCACCAGAAATGCTGCCGGATATCACGGTACATCTTCGTACTGCCCGGATGGATGGAATACTGTGAACTATGAGCTTCTGCCATGACCTCCTGCCGGATATCTCTGCTGGGTACATAAAGACGCTTACCATGTCGAAGTGTACCATCCTCATGAACGCATAACTCTGGTCTTCGTCCCGCCTCACACTCTGCTCTGAGTCGCTGAAGCTTGGAATCTGCCGACTGCGCCATCCGGATCCTCTCGACTATAGTGGACTGAACTTGCATACTGGCCATCAAGGCCACACTGGAAGGGAGAACAACTTCAATATCTATTTTCTGAAGATCTGCTAACAGCTCTGGTTGCGCTGTTAGAAAATAAGCTCCCGCTCTCCTGCTCAATGCATCCGCAACAACATTGGCCTTTCCAGGATGATACTGCAGGTTGACATCATAATCCACAAGTAGCTCCAGCCATATCCTCTGACGCATGTTAAGATCTTTCTGGGTGAAAACATATTTCAGGCTCTTGTGGTCGGTGAAGATCTCCACCCTATCTCCATACAAATAGTGCCTCCACAACTTGAGTGCAAACACCACTGCTGCCAGCTCCAAGTCATGGGTTGGGTAATTCCTCTCATGATCACGAAGTTGCCGTGATGCATAAGCTATTACCTTTCCATGCTGCATCAGAACACATCCTAAACCTCTGCCTGAAGCGTCACAGTATATCAAAAATCCTCCGGTCCCATCAGGAAGCGTGAGAATAGGAGCCGTCATTAAGCCTCGCTTCAACTTCTCAAAAGATTCCTGGCACTCTGCTGTCCAAGCAAACTGTGCATCCTTGCGGGCCAACTGGGTCAGCGGCGCCGAGATCCGAACGAAGTCCGAAGTAGCCGGCCAATCCAAGAAAACTACGAACCTCTGCAACTGTGCTGGGCACCGGCCATGACTCAATGGCCACGATCTTCTGGGGATCCACTTCTACTCCTCCTCTAGTGATGATATGACCCAAGTACGAAATGCGATCGAGCCAGAACTCGTATTTACTGAAATTGGCATATAACTGGTGCTCCCTGAGTATCTGAAGAACAACCCTGAGATGCTGCTCATGCTCCGCCTCATTCTTGCTGTAGACCAGAATGTCGTCTAGGAATATGATCACAAACTGATCCAAGTAAGGCATGAAAATACGATTCATGAGGTCCATGAATACTGCCGGTGCATTGGTTGCTCCAAATGGCATAACAAGGAACTCCCAATGCCCGTATCTCGATCTGAAAGCTGTCTTCGGGATGTCCTGCTCTCTGACTCTGATCTGATGATATCCTGAGCGCAAGTCAATCTTTGAGAATACAGCTGTCCCTTTAAGTTGATCAAACAAGTCATCTATCCTCGGGAGAGGGTATCTGTTCTTGATTGTCTCTGAGTTCAAGGTACGATAATCTACACATAATCTGGACGTACCATCCTTCTTTTTCACAAGAAGCATCGGGGCTCCCCAAGGCGATCCACTAGCACGAATGAATCCCTTGGTTCTGAGTTCTTCAATCATCTTGTACAAGATCTCCAACTCTGATGGCGCCATCCTGTAGTCTCTCTCTGACACCGGGTCTGTCCCGGGAATCAAGTCTATGGTGAACTCAATCTCCCGCTCTGGCGGCATACCTGGAAGCTCTTCTGAAAAAACATCTGGGAACTCATCCACTATCCTGGGCAATTGAACTGCTGTTACTGCCATCCGTAATACTGGAGGAGAAGGCTCAACCTCGCCTCGAGAGAAAGAAAACTCTGGCTCTCCTGGAATGCTAAAAACAACCCTGCCAATGCGGCAGTCTATCCTAGCATACTGGTCCCTCAACCAATCCATCCCTAAGACTACATCATAATCGGCCATCGAGAATTCTATCAATCTAGCGAGAAACTCTCTACTGCTAACTACGATTCGACACGAGGAAAATACTCTATCGACTCCCACAAGTCCGTTACCAGTGAGTATATTAAGCCTTACTGATAACGACTCGGACTCCAATCCTATCCGTGTCGCGAATCGTGCAGACATAAATGAATGCGATGCACCAGAATCAAATAAAGCTGAAGCTGGAAAGGTGTTGACGAGAATAGTACCTGCCACTACCTCACCTGGTGTTACTCCTTCTTCTTCCATGGTTAAGGCCAGCACTTGACCATGTCCTCTAGGGGCAGGTCCCCTCTGCTGAAAATTCCTCTGCCTGCTCTGGATCAGGGCTTGGGCCTGAGCATACTGCTGCGGTCTTTGCTGCTGGAATGCCTGGGCCTGCGTCAGCAATGGCCTCGAGAGCGGGTACTGCAACTGCTGCTGCTGCTGGACTGGCGCTGGTCCTCTAACTGAAGGACCAGAGAAAGCTGATGAACTCCTCCTGTTCGGGCAGTTCCCAACCCTGTGGTCCGGGGCACCACAAACCAAGCACAATCCCTGTGTTCTGCGACACTCTGACACCACATGCCCTGGCTTCCAGCAGTGTGAACATCCCACTGCGAAAGACTGCTTCTGCTTCTGTTGCTGAGGGTGCGTCGGGGTAGAATGCTGAACCGACGTCACCGAGGCCGCCCGCCTCGGAGTTCCAATAGTTAAACCTCTAGCTGCCGGGGCTGGAGCTGATGATTGGTGCATCTGACTGTGGGACCGCTTCCTACCTCCGGTCCTATCCACGATCCGCTGGGAGGTCTCATGCCTCATAGCCGTCCTCAATACTGCATCGAACGTCTGGTGTTCGAACTGCTCAACTGCTAGTAAAATCTCCAAATGCAGCCCCTGCTGGAACCGCTGGGCCCTATCAAACTCGGTTGCCACCAAGGTGGGGGCAAACCTACTGAGTCTAGAAAACTCAGATGCATAACCATCGACTGTTCTGCCTTCTTGCTTCAGGTTGGTAAACCTCGTCTGCAAGTCATATCGAGCCACAGCATCAAAATACTTCGTCTGAAATCTCTCTCTGAACACTGCCCAAGCAATGGGTGCCACTAATCCCTCGGCCTGCGTCGCCCACCAACTGCGGGCAAGATCTAATAACTACAGGCGCACTACGGCCACCTTCTCGTTTTCTGGAGTCCTGGCTGCTTCTAGAATCACTTCGGTATCCTGAAGCCAAGCATCCGCGGCGATCGCATCTTCGCTGCCGTCGAAGAATGGAGGGTTCAGGCGCTTGAAGCTGTTGGCCGCGCTGTTACCCAGATGACCACCCCGGGTCAAAGCATCCGTCACTGCCTGGTGCAAGGCATCTCCACGTCGGTCTTGGGAAGCTATCAAGGTCCTGACGAGTCCTACCAAAGTGCCGTCATCATGTTCTACTGGTTGAACTGGCTGGACTGGTGGCTCTCCGCCAAAAGGCACGACTCTAGAGGCTACTCCAGAATACTGGGCTTGATCTCCAGGTTGCGGCTGGTCCGCGGGAGGTGCTCCGCCTTGCTGGTCATTAGGACCACGAACAATGCCGCTGAAGAAGACGACATAGGGGACAATAAGGAAGGACCAGGACAGATCAACGATACAAGCATATGATCAGGACAAGAATCCAGGGATTCAGAAGATACGAGCAGAGATCAAGGACGAATACTGATTGAGACATCTATTCGGTAAACCCTCACATATCTTGATTTACAAGACCTGCATGGGCCACCACTTAAACCATGTCACGCCCCAGAACCAGAATACTGGAGAGCGGGGGCAGACATAGCCAGCTACGTATATGAAATGGAATCCATCTCACTATACGGTCACGGCTGTCTAGATACATGAGGGTTTAACTACAAGCCAGAAGTCTCCTAAGGTCATGAACAAGCCTATTGTCTCAATCATAAGCAAGCAATAGTAATTACAAGATGTCAGAGCACCAAATATATAATAGCAAGGCGTCCCATACATTACATATTGGATGATCATGAAGCTAGTCGTACAAAATGCCATGACTAGCAAGAGTTCAGTCATACATGATCAACCCTAGGATCTGTCAATCATGTTACAGCCCGTAGGCAGATAGTAAATAAAGATGCAATCGAGCTAACACGTGCTCGCCGGCTAAACGCCTCAAAAGAATAATTTTTACAAATAAGTGGGAGGACAAAAAGAAACCCACTCGTTGCCAGGGTTCCGTCTAGTGGTCACCATATGGCTGGAAGATCGGTGGATCCTCTGGAGCTGCTCCGATATCTGGCCACACAAAACCAGCTGGGTCAGACCCCAGAAAGAGCAAGTGCCACAAAGGAGGCTTCACTTAGAAACTAAAACCAGCATACAGTAAGGAACATTAAAGTTAAATTATCAGAAATAACAACAATAATAGAGTACGAGGAAACCATTCAAGTAGCCAGACTACAACCCTTAAACCAAACAAGGACCGGGATTGCAATCCTTCACCTGAATAGAAATCCGTCTCAAATACTATGGATAAGGTAATAAGACAATAAACGAAGAGAAGACACAGAACTGCTCCGGGAGCCAGGTTACAACCCTTAAACCAAATAAGGACCGGGGTTGTAACCCTTCGCCTGAACAGAACTGGACTCCTGATCTTTATTGTTAAGGCCATTATAGATAATCATGTTGCTGAAGTAAGATAGAACATGACAAGCATGGCACGGGGTACAAATAAGACAATAACCGAATGAAGACACAGAACTGCTCCGGGAGCCAGGTTACAACCCTTAAACCAAACAAGGACCGGGGTTGTAACCCTTCGCCTGAACAGAACTGGTCCCCTGATCGTTATTGTTAAGGCAAGCATCAACAATCGTGTCTTGTCACGATCTTGCACATGATCAGGATAAGACTAAGCTGGAATAACTTCATCCAATCAATCACGGCCAATCAAAAGTACGGCTTGATACTTTAACTAGCTAGGGTTATCACATGCCTAGTTACTAGCAAGATGCAATGAGATTATTTCAACAGCCACAAGCCCTGCAGACCATCCAAGTTATCCAGGTCGAATGTCCATTTATGAAGGATGCACCACATGACTGTGTGCTGGAAGTGTGTCCTACTCGTCGGTAGGCTACAAGTCCACTTAATGCGCCCAGATAATGGGATTGCCTGTAGCTGGGAATCTCTTCATGTCTACTGCATTATTCTAGTTTATTACTCTTAGTTAATTACAGTAGGTATCCCTGACCGTGGTACTCAGGGATCCCATCCTAGATATGATGCAAGACAATACTAGGTTTATTGTGCAAACGTAATCATCCACGGTGTCCAGGTTAGTCATTCTTGTCAGGTCATGTCACGTTAGCCGTCGCAACAACAATTCGAGATAATCATGTCAGGTATGCTTGTCCTGCCATGCCGTGTTCAATTATTATTCACAAACCTATTAAATAAATTCATGATTATAAAGTTCATGACAAAAGGCGTAAGGATATAAAATGGGCGTAAAATATCTAATAAAATATCAATATACAGGGCTATAGAAGAGCCAAGCTTAAGGAAAATAAAACCAAAGTGACATGCTGACATAAGACCAAGTCAGCCAAGGCCATACGCTCAGTGCAAAAGTCATACGCTCAGGTCAGGCTACGCTCAAGTCAAGCTACGCTCAGGTAAGCCTACGCTCAGGTAAGCCTACGCTCAGGTAAGCGTACGCTCAGGTAAGCCTACGCTCACAAAGGGCAGCGTATGAGGTCCATACGACCCCTTGTCACACAAGTGAGCGTATGCAAGACATACGCTCCAAAAAGGCAGCGTATGAACTTCATACGACTCCTTGTCACACAAGCGAGCGTATGCGAGTCATACGCCTCCAAAAGGCAGCGTATGGACTCCATACGACTCATGGCTATCCAAGTGAGCGTATGCAAGTCATACGCTCCAAAAAGGCAGCGTATGGACTCCATACGACTCATGGCTATCCAAGTGAGTGTATGCAAGTCATACGCTCCAAAAAGGCAGCGTATGGACTCCATACGACTCCTTGTCAAGCAAGCGAGCGTATGCGAGTCATACGCTTCCAAAAGGCAGCGTATGGGGGCTACTGCGCTGCGCTAAAGAGCGCGCACAGCTCAGTGACTCAAGCTAAAAAGCTCGCGCACTGCTCACTGTCTTCTCCAAACAGCAGGAACTCCATGGCTGAACCCTAAGCTTCCAAAGTCCATAACTTGGTCAAAACAAGTCCAAATCCAACTTTCCAAAGGTCAAAATTGGGTAGAAGGAAATTCTCTACCACATGGAACCATCAAAACTTGAAAACAAGGAAATTTAATAGATCAAAACCATAAAAATCCGAAAATGACTAAATTCTAGATCTACAAAAATTTAAGCTTCAAAATAGAAAATGACAAGTTCTAATGTGGATTAGAAAGTTACAAAGAAGAGGTTAGAACAATAAAAATGGTGGGTTTCTTCATGAAGCAAGATTGTACTTGCCTAGGCTAGGGTTTTCTTGGTTGGTGGTGGAGAGTAATGAAGAAGAAAGGAAATAATGAGGAGAGAGAATGGGAAGAGGTTAATAAATGGGGTCGGTTGTGGTAGGTAGGGGGTTCACCCTTGGTTCATGATGAACCAAGGCTAATCAAGCCTAGCCGAACTAACCCAAGCCAACCCAAACCAAGATGAACCATGGCCAATACGAGATAAAATACGTACACGTATTCTTAAATACGTAATACGAACAACAGGTATTACACTAGGCCTTTCTGTCTATCAGATATGAAAGTAATTCTTCCAGGATGTTACAGCAACTTATCCTTAATCAAAGTAAGAAAATGTCCTCATGTTGCTTCACACTCAGATGTGCATATGTAGATGGCAAGTACAAATAAGCCATTATTGCCATCCAAAGCTGTTGCTGACAAACACCCCCCGCCCATACTTTTCTTTCAAATGACAGCCATCCAATCCAACTAATGGTCTGCAACCATTCACGAATCCAGACCAACAAGCTTCATAACCTATACAACAATATCCAAACTCAGATGTTCCTTGTATATTCCCACAAAAAGCTACACTTCCTGTTCCACATTAAAAAAAGACAGAATGTATATTAGACTTCTTCAAAAAAGTGAAACAATGTATATTAGACTTCCTCAAAAAAGTGAGACAATGTATATTAGACTTCCTCAAAAAAGTGAGACAATGTATATTAGACTTCCTCAAAAAGTGAGACAAAATGTATATTAGACTTCCTCAAAAAAGTGAGACAATGTATATTAGAAGGAAAGAGTTATTGGTATCAAACCTGGGTTTGTTCTCAGTATTTGTTTTGCAACCTCAGGAGCTTTACTATAGCTTTCTTCATAACCCCCAAACAACTTCTCCAATTCACCCTTAGCAATGCCTTGTGGGCATTCCAATATGAGACCTTCACAGTGCACTTGGACCACATTTGCTTCTGTACATCCTTTGCCTTCCATGAAGTGTGGTGTGTCTTGATATCATCTTCCAACACTTCAGCTATGAATTTGCTATTAGCCATTATGTTCTGTAGATTAGATACATGCCTACAAGTGTGCTCCTCATTCAACTGCCTTAGAGTACAGGTTGTCTTGTCAGAACTTGAAATTCTCACCCTACACATCCATGGGCATGCTTCATCTTGACACCCCCCCCAGATTCTAGTGCCATCATTCTTCACAAACTTGATCTCAAATCTGTTCTTTATGGCACAGGACCTCAAATACTTTCTGCACTCCTCAGGAGTTGTCCATTGCTGCCATAGGACTAGGCCACTTACCACTGGAGCTGTGTATTGCTCCTCACCCATCTCACTCTCACTGTATAGATTATCAACATCTTGCCCAACTTCTTCACCCCCTTCAGAAGGAGATGACTCATAGCTATGATAGTCATCTGTAGGGTTAATTTCATCAATTGGGAGCTTCTTCTTCTCAGCATACTGCCTCTGAAATTCTGTCTCTTCCCCCCACTCTTCTGGGTTGTTCTCTGGAAGGACAACATACTCCCCCCAATAGTCATCTGCATCCTGTGTTGCATGGCCATCTTCTTCATTCTCTGGTACATAAGATTCATCACAATCTGTATCATCATCTTCAACTATTGGTTCATCTCCATACAACTGTGTCTTAGCTTGTGTATCACACTGGGTCTTAGGATGTGAACCAAGTTCCTCATCTCCATACGACTGTGCTGCAGCTTGTGTATCAAACTGGATCTGGGGATGTGACCCAAGTTCCTCATCTCCATACGACTGTGTCTCAGCTTGTGTATCAAACTGGCTCATAGGATGTAACCCAAGTTCCTCATCTCTACAAAACTGTGACCCAGAATGGGTCTTAGGTTTGTGTGCTACTCTCTTCACATTCTTCTTAGATGGTGTGTCTTGCTTACTAGGAAGATTTTTCTCTTCTAAGTATAAGTGTAGCTCTCCTTCTTGGTCAGGCAGTTGCTTATGGAACATGTCTAACAAACCTGCATCAGATAACAGTTCAACTGTTTCCCCATCTTTCATCTGATCAACCCAATAGTACCTATATCTGGCCTCCACATAGTTACTCTGGACTACATAAGGAATATCCAGCAGGAAGATCAAGTCTGGGTCCACTTCATGCACAACTGAAGTACCATGTACATGGAACCTAACCATGTACTTCCTGTAACAAATGGTAGTCAAATTGAAGAACAAATTAATCCTTTCAACATACAGACAACGTACCATGCACAAATAATTCCTAACAGAAGAACAAATTAATCCTTTCAACATGTACAATGTACCATGCACAAATAATTTTCAGTTAACTTTCAACATACAGACAACGTATGATTCCCTAAACCCTAAATCCTAATTTCAGCACACAAACAAGATATGATTCCCAGTTAATTTCAAACAATGTTACCCCAAAATTCGAAAGAAAAGAACATACAATATGTAAACCCTAAAATTGAAATGAATACCCTGTTTGGCTCGCCATGAAAACTCCTTCTCCCTTCGATTTGGGGATTTCTGAGCAAAATTAAACGAAAACAAAATAAACTTTCATACAAACCAAAATTAACTGATCAAACAAAACTGTCGTGGACTGTTACCTACATGTTCCTACGAGAAACCTCACGAATCAGGCTAGACGAGAGGGAGAGGGGGAACTTCACGAGATACGACAGTCCTCCTAGATCATTTGGGAAAGCTATACCAACGTAACAAAGGAATGGGGAAGAGAGTGCTTTCGCGCTTTTTCACATGAGAGGGGTATTTTCGTAAGAAATTCTCCTCTCATAAGGAACTGCAACGGACAGGGGTATTTAGGTCATAAAAATTGGGTTCATCTCCACTCCTATTAGTTTTGGACGTTTTTCGTCCAAAGTGGGATTACTTATACAATATGCAAACAATGTGGGGTGCACTGCATAAATCGACCAATCAAGTGGGGTGCCACTCAAAATTTTTCAAAGAATAATGTAGTTTTTTGTTGTTGTTGTTGTATTTTTCTATTGTTTGAGGATATTCCAAGCACAAAGGAATGAAAAAGGACATTTCCTTTAAATGAAAAGTCTTATCTCCATTATTTTCTTCTCTCTCCCACTTTTTCATTTACCAAACAGAGCCTAAATAATTTTTTTTAAACGCTAAGCCAATAAAATTACAATCCATCTGGAAGGTGGGACCATATAATTATATCACGTGGTTCACGTATGTTACACATAAAAAAAAGAATAGATAAAAAATAGATTATATTAAACTTTTTAAATATGTTTTGAATATTGTAATTAAAATTTGTTATATATATGTTTTAAATTTTTTTTAAAATGTGTTAATGTACTTCCTTTAAATATAATTTAAATATTAGATATATTTTATGATTTGTTATATGTTAAGTGGTTAAAAGGATTTAGATTTTTTTAAAACTAGGTAAAGAGATGTTTTAATTTTCTATGTAAAGAGGTACGGTATGATTTGTTATATGTTAAGTGGTTATATGTAAAGAGGTACGGTATATATATATATATATATATATATATATATATATATATATATATATATATATATATATATATATATATATATATATATATATATATATATATATATGACTTAATCGTAACTTGATATCCTCAACTATTCATATTTTTTAACTTAATACCCTAAACTTTTTTTTGTAACAATTTGATACCTGAATTTTTTTGGACGAAAATACCCATGCTCAAACTTGAAAATTATCCCCCCCACACTCCCCCCCACTCCGGTCACCCCCTCCTTCCCGCCCCGCCCCCCTCCGGCCAACCCCTCTCATGCTTTCAGCCACCCCCCCCTCCCGCTTCCGGCCGCCTCCCCCACTCCCGCTTCCGTCCACCCCCCTCCCCCCCGCCCCCGCCCCGCTCCGGCCGCCCAGCTCCGCCTCTCCCCCTAGGGCGCGTCAGCGTGGGAGGAGGGGGGCGAAGGGTGGACGGAAGCGGGAGGGAGGGGAGGCGGCCAGAAGCAGGAAGGGGGGGTGACCGGAAGCGGGAGAGGGGGGTGGCCGGAGGGGGGCGGGGCGGGAGGGAGGGGGTGGCCGGAGTGGGGGAGGGGGGAGGGAGGGGAGAGGGAAGGGATAAGGGCATTTTCGGGATTTTTAAAAGTTTAGGTATGAAGTTGAAAAAAAATAATAGTTGAGGTATTAAGTTGTTGAGTAAAAAAATTTAGGATATGAAGTTGAAAAACCGAATTAGTTGAGGGTATCAAAGTGCAATTAAGCATATATATATATATATATATATATATATATATATATATATATATATATATATATATATTCTTTTTATATATATATATATATATTCTTTTTAATTTTTTTTAAATTATTTAGTGTAGGATATTTATACAACTTGGATATCTTTTTTTTAAAAAAGCGTTATAATAAGTAGAGAGTATATGTTTTTTTTTTTCAAAATTCAAATGTGATGTCTTAAGAAACAAAGAATTCTTCTTTTTTAGATTTGAAAGAGGGGACCGACAAAGCCTCCTCCTTCTCCTTCTCCTTCTCCTTCTCCCATGACCTCTCCCAAAACCCTAACCCTAGATATCTTATAATTCCACTATTCTTCCTCAAAATCCCCCAATTTGAACAACAAAGAGCAGCAGCGAGGAGGAGGAGAAGAAGAAGAAGAAGAAGAGGAGAAGGGGGGAGGAATGGAGAACCACAAGAAGTCTCTCCTCCGCCTCCGCCTCCGGGTGACGGCGAAGAAGCGGGGAAGGGATCAGAGATGCTCCTCCTCCTCCGGACGCGCCGCTCGGAAGATCCAGCGGGAGTGCGTCAACTCCGTCAAGAAGCTCCAGCGCCGCGAGATCGGCGGGTTCCCGAGGATGGCCCGCGGCGTCTCCTCCAACGCCCCGGAGAAGTTCCGGAACATCCAGCTCCAGGCGAGTTATTTACCACTTTGTTGCTAGATTAGGGTTAGGGTTTTAAAGAATGGTTGTGATTTCCTAGACGAGCTTCAGGTTTGGAGGGAATGTGATGCTTAGGGTTCCGGTTCGTTGGGAAAGGCGGTATCTTGGTTGAAAATTTTGTGATCGATGTCTGCAATTAGGGTTTCAGTTGTAGTGATATATGGATGCAATTGGAACTAGGATTTAATACTAATTAGATGTGTGGTTTCCTGTGGATGGCCCGGGGTGCCTCCTCCAACGCGCAGGAGAAGTTTCAGAATATCAAGGTGAGTTCTTTCTCACTTCGTTGCTAAACTAGGGTTACTGTTTGAGAAATTTGAACTGGGGCTTCGTATTGGATTCAATTGCACGGGGTTTAGTCTGGTTGAGAAAGGAGGCATCTTGTTTGAAAATTTGTGATCCGAAGTCCAGAACTAGGGTTTTGGTGGTAAATTTTATATGGATGGAACTGAAACTAGGTTTTGTATCTGAGCTATCAATTTGTTATGTGGATTTCTCCCAATTGAAGTTATTTTCACGGAAATTGTGGTTAGTGTTGAGAATTTTGAACTGGATTGGAAATGGTTGTGAGATTCCTGATGGATCTTTAGGTTTGGACGGACTTGTATGATTAGGGTTCTGTTTGGTATGGGTACCTATTTGTTTTTTAGATTAGTCCAAAAACGAGGGGTCTTTATTGAAATTTGTGATTCGAGATTAATTTTGCTTGTAATTGTTTTCTGGGTGCTATTTGGGTTCAGCTGTAATTTTTATATGGATGGAAGTGAACTAGGGTTTGTTTGAGTTACCAGTTAGATGTGTGTTCTGCTCCCAATTGAATTGGTTTAAGCGGAATTTGGGTTAGGGTTTTGAGAATTTTGAATGGAATTGGTTGTGAATTCCCTGGCGGAGCTTTAGATTTAGACGCAATTGTATTATTAGGCTTTTGTTTGGTTGAGAAAAGGAGGTATCTTAGTTGGAAATTTGTGATCTGAGGGCCATAATAGGGTTTCATTTGTAAATTTTTATGGAGGAAATTAAAACTGGGTTTATGTCCGAGCTAGCAGTTAGATGTCTGGTTTCCTCCCATTTAAAGCTTCCATTCATAAATTGGTGCTAGGATTTTGAGAAATTTGAACTGGATTTGGAAAGGTTTTGAATTTCCTGGCGAGCTTCAGATTTACAGGGATTGTATGATTAGGTTTCTATTTGGTTAAGAAAGGAGGTATCTTGGTGGAAATGTTGTGATCTGAGGTCCAAAATTAGGGTGTCACTCGTCATTTTTATATGGATGGAAGTGAAAATAGGGTTTTGTTTCTGAGCTAGCAATAAGATGTGTGTGGTTTCCTGCAAAATGAAGTGGTTTGAGCAGAATTAGGGTTTTGTGAATTTTGAACTGGATTTAGAAATGGTTGTAAATTTCATGTTGGAGCTTCATATCCAGAGGGAATTGTATGATTAGGTTTTTCTTTGGTTGAGGCATCTTTGCTTTTGTTTATTGGTTGAAAGAGGAGGTATCTTGGATGAAGATTTGTGATTCGAGGTCCAAAATTTGGGTTTTAGTCGGAACACTTATGGATGAAAGTGAAACTAAGCTTTCCATTGTAGCTAGCAATTACATGTTTGGTTCCCTCCTAATTGAAGTGATTTGGAGTGGAATTAGTCAATTGAATTTATATTTGGTTTGAACTTCTGTTCTTTTTGGCTTTGTGATTCTGCTGAGAACTTGAAAGTTTGGTTGGGTTTGCTTGATCAAGCTAGTTTCGTGGCATATCGTTTTAGCAGTGTTCTGATTCTGAGCTACTTACGTGACTGGGGGATGATTACAACTGCTATTGTTGTTGTTTGTATCAAGTTGCTAGTGGCGTCCTCTAATTTAAGTTAATTTTGAGTCTAATTTGGTTGGGTTCTTGGTGTAGACATTTGGATTTAAATTCGACTTTTAGTTTGAGCAACTCGGTGCATCTGCAGTAAAATTAGTGTTTGTTTCAGATTAAAGATGGTTATATATGTCATGTACTAGGAAGAACAAACACTAAAAAAATAGGTGACGCCATGTCTTAGTCACGTCATGTCAGACATGTATTAGACACAAGTGAAATACTCCAAAATGCACTAAGACACCGCAAAATATGTGTTGTTTCCATTTTGCTTCGTGTCAAATATGTATCCGTGCAATATAATTATATAGGTCGTTTAGTTTGATGCGAGAGAACTCAGGTGCACATCTAGCTCAAGTCGGAAAAAAAGAGATGTTTCCACTTTTCCATCATTTTGAGACAGTTCATGCCAATATTATTTCAATATTATATTGTTTCGCTGGAATATGAAGTATTTATAATTTAAGTTGACGTAACAGTTCAGAACTTACAACATAGTGGCTCTGTGGATGAATGTCTTTATGATGTCTTTGAGGGATCAACTGTCCACCTACTAAGTTTGTTCTAGGTGGGAATGTAATATAGCTGAGAAACTATTGAAAGTTCTTCATTGTAGTCCTTTTGCAAACGGGTTAAATGAATTTGAAGTGGTTAGATAAGCTTGTTTGTTGGGTTTGTTAATCTAACATGGGTGTTCAGACTTCAGAGGGTTTATGTTTGAACTCTTGTTGTCTATTAAATCTATTAAATATTATCCATATGAAGAACTTTGCTTTGTAATGTGCTGAAATCTCATTCTACGATCTTGTCATCACTCGCGCATTTTGTACGCATCCCCGTCGGCTAGCCACTCAACGGGCCACTGCTTTTCCGGATGGCAAGTTGTATAACTTGAACTGCGGGTGTCTCGCTTTTCTTTTCTAGCATTTTACATGTTTTAGGTATATGACCCTTACTGACACTAATTTTTCTGTTTACCAAGTTGGTTCTTTTGCAACTGTCTATTTGAAGGTAGGAGTTTGATACCTATGATCAGCGATGACCTATCTTCCTCAGTTAAATCTTTGCATCCTACCGATATGATGATTATTTGTTTGATCGATGCAGGAGGAGTTTGATACCTATGACCAGAATGTTCACTGGTTTCTTAAACTACAATTCCTCAAGAAGAGATCTAAAATTATTGAGATAGTTGCCGCGAAGGATGTGATATTTGCTCTAGCCCAATCAGGTCTATGCGCTGCCTTTAGTCGAAGTAAGTCCTTTGTGTTTTAATGCTCTGTTGAAACTTACAAACAACTCTGATCACCATTGGTTCTTGTGCTTTTCTACTGACAGCAACAAACAGACGTATATGCTTTTTGAACATTAGCCCGGATGAAGTGATTAGAAGCCTTTTCTACAATAAAAACAATGATTCACTCATCACAGTGTCAGTTTATGCATCAGACCACTTCAGTTCTTTGAAATGCAGGACAACTCCAGTAGAGTAAGAACCCTTTCTATTCATTGATTCCGAGTTCTTATGAGAGATCTTTAAGTTGTTTATTCTTGTGCTCTTTTGCTGTGTCCGCTTCAAGTTTTGGGCCTTTACACACGTCTCTGTCTTTTCTATTTGTGGATTAATGCATAATGGCAAAAAGACTATGAAAGCTTAAACTTCACAAAGAAAATTTCTCATCATGTGTTTCGATAGACTAGTAAAAATGACCATTTAGGCTACTTTATGTATATCATTGTTGTGTTTGACATACTGATGATCAACTTCATTGCTGAGCAGCAATTATTCATACTTTGGAAGAGTTCCCATTTTGTCCAATCAACTCAGATTGACAAGTTTTTAGACCCTGGCAATGATTTTTTTTTTTTCCTTCCTTTGATTAAACTCTGGCTCTGGCAGGTATATAAGGAGGAATCAGTTAGATGCAGGATTCCCTCTTTTTGAAACCGAGTCACTCAAGTGGCCTGGTTTCGTAGAGTTTGATGATGTAAATGGGAAAGTACTAACTTACTCAGCCCAGGATGGGTAAGCTATTTACTTGTCTGAGCTGCTGTTCTTGTGATTTTCTGTTAAAAAGTTGAGCTGATATATAAATACATCTTGCAGCATTTACAAGGTTTTTGACCTAAAAAACTATTCGTTTTTGTACTCAATATCTGATACGAATGTGCAAGAGATCAAAATCAGGTTGGTGATATATCTTTATTTTTCCTCGGTACGAGGTTCTGACACTGTTATCTTTCATAGTTCGAGATCTAACTAAAATTGTCTCAACAGTCCAGGGATCATGCTCCTAATATACCACAGAACCCCAGGTTATGTTCCACTGAAGATACTTTCTATTGAAGATGGGACAGTGTTGAAATCTTTCAATCACTTGTTGCACCGGAACAAGAAGGTTGACTTCATTGAGCAGTTCAATGAGAAACTTCTGGTCAAGCAGGAAAATGAGAATCTTCAGATCCTTGACGTAGGCTACTATTCCCTTTCAACACCTTTTTTTGTTTGTTGTTGCTAATATTTCTTTAGATTATGCAAATATAGGTAAGTGCCATAGAAGTATGATGATACATCACGAGTTTAATTCCTCTGGAGATAAGGAGCATAGTAAAATATCGTTTTAGTGCTGATTAGGAAGACATCAGTGATTTCTTTCATCAACATATCAGACATGTAAATTATGCACTAATACAAAACGAACTGGTGTTCATCGGGGTTAGATTTGGTGGAATCGTTCATACTCAACATATCTGCTTAAGTACTTCTACTAAATAGTATCCGAGAAATAGTGGCCTTTTATGTTCTTGGTGAATTGTTAAAGGTATTAATTTCTTCTGACAGGTGAGGAATTCAGAGTTGATTGAAGTTAGTAAGACAGAATTTATGACTCCTTCGGCGTTTATCTTTCTTTACGAGAACCATCTCTTCTTAACATTCCGCAACAGGACTGTTGCTGTATGGAATTTCCGAGGAGAACTTGTTACATCATTTGAAGACCACTTGTTGTGGCACCCAGATTGTAACACCAATAACATATACATTACAAGTGACCAGGATCTGATAATCTCCTATTGCAAAGCTGAAGAAGGCTGTGATGATGAAGGAGAAGGTAAATTATTTCTTTTTGTTTCCTATTTCAATAAATATTAGGGGTATAGTATCTGTGCTCATAGCAACTTTATTTGTCTGTGTTTGGTTCAATATGGACACACACTTATATCGCATAACATGTGGATAGTCTTACAGATTTAGTTCTCAATCGAAAAACTAGCATGCATATATTCATCTTACTGAAACTAGTAGAATAACATGTTGCATCCCTCATTGTATTTTACATTTTTTTATGATCCATGTCTGTTTGGGTTTGTTTATCTCATACTTTAGTGTTAGGATAAATATTAAGAAAGTTATGTTTTATTAAAGATAAGACGGATGGAAACATCTATATTTATATTAAAAAAACTGGGTCGACTCTACTGTAAATTTCTAGATTTTATTTTGGATAAAATGATGGTTTGGTTTGCTTAATACACAACAAACCTCACATTTGTTTATTAGGTTGGGACTTGGACTGATTGGCTTGGGTTGGGTTTCTGGAAACAACCTGACACTACTTAAACAAGTTCAGAAATGCTAACTAATAGGTCCTATCTTCTTTATCTGGATCATCTACATAAATGTTCGACAAACCTAGAGTGTAGACATTTTATCATTATAAGTATAGCTCCTTTTGAGATGTATCTATTGAGCTTGAGCAGTCATATTATGCCGAAATTACGTCAACTAAGAATTCTAAATTTTCAATGCAGTTACTGGGTCCATCAATATGAGCAACATCCTGACAGGTAAGTGCATTGCCAAAATATGCTCGAGCGATCCAGCTCTCCGGATCAGTCCTCGAAGAAAGGGCGATGTTGGCAGATCTGCCATTTGGAGCACAGTTCGGGAAGCACTCGAGGATGTGACCGCCCTCTTCTACGATGAGGACAGGAATGAGATCTACACAGGCAACAAGCAAGGTTTGATTCATGTCTGGTCCAGTTAGCTTTGGTGTGATTTCTGATGTACTGAGTTCCGACTTTGTAGCGTATGTACTATGTAGGCAGCTCTTTGCCAGAGAAGATTATATATATCAGGCTCTGTACAAGTTTGTCACCATTTTTTCCTTGATTTACGTTGTTTGTAGTTTATATGTAATATGTATGGTCTATTGTATCGGTTTCTGTTAACGAGTTTATGTCCATTTTTTCATGACATTGTACCAGTTCATTTAAGTTGCAGCGATTGATTTCCAACTATGAAGTGATTGTATATGTATCTTCCAATATTTGAAGTGGGATCTTATTCTGACCCCCTACTGTTTTTTGGTTAAACAAAATGTATGAGAATACGAAAAAGGTGATATCATATGAGAATACCCAGTTTGTCAAAAATAAAATAGAATAAAATTAGGTTCTCATTTATTCTTCTCAAAACAGCGAATTTATAAAGAAAACATGAGCATCTACATTGGGGGAGGTTGCAATTGCTACATTTTGATTTTAGTCAAATTTTGTAGCACTCGTTCATACTTGAAAGGGTTATTTACACTAACTACCCCTATGTTTTTGATTTATAACACGGGGTACCCCTACTTTTAAACTATTTACACTAACTACCCCTATGTTTTTGGTTTATTACACGGGATACCCCTACTTTAAGGAAAAATAAAAAAAATATAACACTAACTACCCCTACGTTTTCTAAAGGGAGGGGTAGTTAGTGTAAATAGTTTAAATCAGGGGTACCCCGTGTTATAAATCAAAAATATAGGGGTAGTTAGTGTAAATAACCCTACTTGAAAATTGCTAAAAAATTAAGAGTCCAAATTTGGAGCGTGTCTTAGTCCCTCTACATTAATCTTGGGTTCACCAAACTAATTGTTCTTACCAAACATTGGAAGAAAAATAAAGATTTTTTTTTTTACCAAATATGGAAGAAAATAAAGAGGAAAAAGAGAAGTATAATTTTTAGTATTTATTTGGAGTGTACTATTGTGTGCCAATATTAATGAGATACTTTAATAGTAATTTACATAACTTTCAATAATTTTGAGTATCTGTTTGGAGTGTTTCTATTGTGAATGCTCCAAGGAAAACATTGTATCATAATTTTCAGGTTCTATCAAAAACTTCTCTAATTAGCTAATTGTGAAACTGTGATATTGTTGCCATCTTGACTTGGATGCATCGCTCTCTCTAACCCATTTCTATTCAATGCCTTGATCCTTCATCTTGACGTGTATATATTGACTTCAAGGTCAAGTACCAATGTACCTCGCGCTAATGTTGAAATCATCAGGAAAAACATATTACTGAGAATGTGAGATAATGCCGCCTCTTAATTTTCGTATCTTTGGTTGTTAGTTTTAATGCCTTTCAAAGTATAATTTCCATCTATTCTTCTTTTCCGTGTTTAGAAATGTCAAAAAAATTGGAAGAAAAAGTAAATGCTAAAAGGTGGAAAAATAAAATACTATGGGAGGAAGACACTTCATTCTTCTGAAACCTTTACCATTGAACAGTTTGTTACACATCTTCAAATTGAATGTGAAAATCGTGAAGGGATGAGTCTCTCATAGACTCTAAAGTAAACTATGTTGCTTCTAAAATTTCTATGTCTGCAAATGGTGGTAATTCTGGTTTTTCCAGAAACAATTTTAAAGTAAAAAAAAGAAAGGGTTCAAGAAGTCTAATTTCAAGAAGGACCGTCCATGTTTTCATTGTGGAAAAAGGAACATGACATAAAAGAGTGCAGATTCAGAAATGTGATTAAGTTTAATGGTGTCACTGGTTCTGGTTCTGGTAACAAAACAACTATGGTTGAGGCAGAAACCAAAGAACTTGTTGCAATGATTATTGAAATGGAGATAGACATGATCACATAGCTTAACATGGCCTATGCTGTTATGTCTAAAGAGTAAATATTGGTGGCTTGAATCGGGAGCAACCATACACGTTTGCAACAACAAAGCCTTGTTCAAGTCATACAATGAACTAAAGGAACACGAGGAAGTGCTTATGGGTAATCATGTTGTTGCTGCCAAGGTTTTGGAAAAATGAAGTATTGAATTAACTTCATTTCTTGACATAAATTTACTCTTGTCATCGTCTTCCATGTTCCAGAACTTAGAAAGAATTTAATTTATACATATCTCTTATGTAAGAAAGGCTTTAAGATTGTTATGGAAATTGATAATGTAATAGTATCTAAGAATGGAGTACTCGTAGAAAAATGATACTCTTTTGATGATATGTTTAAACTATCTATTAATGAATCAATAATGTTGTTGCTTATATCGTTGAGTGCACATCTTCTCTATGACATGCTAGATTAACACATTTGAATTATGGTACATTACATTACATGTCTAAACATGGTTACATCTCTTATAAAAAAGATCATGAGAAATGTGAAGTTTGGATTGAAGCTAAAATGAAAAAGAAATCATTTTCAAAGGTTGAAAAAAGATCCAAACATTTGGAACTTATACATTCTGATATTTGTGAGTTAAATGGTCACCTTACTAGGAATGGTAAAAGGTATTTTATAACCTTTATTGATGATCATTCAAGATACACATATGTGTATTTGATAAGAACCAAGGATGATGCCTTTGAGAAATTTAAAGAATATAAATCTGTTGTGGAAAATCAAGAGGAGAAAAAGATCAAAATTTTACATAGTGATAGTGGGGGAGAATATTTTCCTTATTCTTTCACTTAATTTTGTAAAGAAAATGGAATAATTCATCAGAAAAAAACCCTATATACTCCACAACAAAATGGTCTTGCAGAAAGAAAAAATAGATCCTTGGTTGAAATGATTATGCAATGCTTACAAATGCTAATTTATCTTTTAATCTTTGGGGAGAAGCTTTATTAACTGCTTGTCATGTTTACAACAAAGTCACTTCAAGAAGCTCCATGCAGCACCATATGGACTTTGGAATAATAGAAGGAAATCCAACTTGAATTATTTCAAAGTGTGGGGGTGCATAAGATTCTATAAAATTCATGATCCACATAAATCCGAATTAGAACCTAGAAGAATTAGAAGTGTTTTTATAGGTTATGCACAAAACTCTAAAGCATATAGACGGTCAGATTTAGAGTCTAATACTATTGTTGAATCCATACATGTCGAGTTATTTGAAAATAAATTTGTGCATTCTACTTTGCATGAGAATGAGAAAGAACAACAAAATCAAAGAATACCCTCAAGTAATGTGGGGGTTAGTGAGAAAAGAATGATTGAATCCAATAAACCAATACAAAGTACAAGAATGAGAAAAGAGAAATTCTTGAGTTCAAATTTTATCTCACCAGAATCCATTGCTTTTCTCGTGGAAGGAGATATAATCAAAATACTAAATAAACACTTATGGTTCTTAATATAGATAGCGACCCTAAAACTTTTACAGAAGCAATAGCTTCAAGAGACACAGTTTTTTGGAGAGAAGCTGTAAATGATGAAATGGATGCCATCATGTCGAATGGAACTTGGGTCCTGGTTGATTTACCATATGGTTCAAAGACTATTGGATGTAAATGAGTGTTTAGAAAAAATATAAAATGAATGTCACTATTCAAACATTTAAGGCAATATTAGTAGCTAAATGTTTCACACAAAGAAAACATTGACTATTTTGATACATATACCTGTGGAAAATATAACATCCATTAGAGTTCTCTTTGCTCTTCATCAATTTATAAATTACATGTTCACCAAATGGATGTTAAGACAGCCTTTTTAAACGGTGAAATAACATAAGAAGTTTATATGAAGCAACCGGAGGGCTTTGTGATTCTGGAAAATGAAAATAAAGTGTGCAAATTAGTTAAATCCTTATATGGATTAAAACAGACTCCAAAACAGTGGCACAAGAAATTCGATACAACAATTCTATCAAATGGTTTTAGGCATAATAATGTCGATAAGTGCATTTATTTCATTTCAAGATACCAAAGGAGTATACAGCTGTCCTATGTCTCTACGTAGATGATATATTGATTTTCAGCACCAACATAAAAGGTATTATTGATACCAAAAGGCGTCTAACTTCAATTTTTCAAATGAAAGATTTAGAGGAAGTGGATACTATTTTGGAAATAAAAGTTAAGAGATATGAAAGAGGATGTGTCTTAAATCAAAGTCATTATATTGACAAGTTACTTGATAAATTCAAGTATCTCAATATTAAAGAAGCAAATACTCCTTTTGACTCTAGCTTTAAATTTCAAGAAAATAATGGTAGAATTGTTGCTCAATTAGAGTACATGCAAGTGCCATTGGAAGTCTCATATACATTACGCATTATACAAGGCCGGAATATCGTTTTCCGTTTGCATGATATCAAGATATACCAGTAAACCTAGCATAAAATATTGGAAAGCAATCGCAAATTTTTTGGATATCTTAAACGAACAAGAGAATTAAGTCTTGTTTATAGTGATTATCCGGATGTGCTAGAAGGTTACTGCGATGCTAGTTGGATGTCAATTAATAACGAAAATAAATCCACTTCAGGATGAATTTTCGTTTTAGGCGGTGGGACAATAAGTTGGGCATCCAAGAAACAAACTTGCATTGCACTTTCAACAATGGGATCTGAATTTATAGCCCTAGCCTCTGCAGGCAAAGAAGCATAATGGTTAAGAGATTTGTTAATGGATGTAGAGTTGTAGCCACAACCAATGCCAGCTGTTTCAATGTACTGCGATAGTGAAGCAACTATGTCTAGAGCATATGGCGAAGTATATAATGGAAAATCTAGACATATCAGTATGAGTCATTCATACGTGAGAGAGTTAATAGTGTATGGGGTGATCACCCTAATATATGTTAAATCTAGTAATAATCTAGTATATCCTCTCACTAAAGCATTACCAAGAGACTTGGTAAAAAGCACGACTATTGGTATGGGACTTAAACTGTTAAAGGTAAGCACCGACAATAGGAACCCAACTTCAAAACTGGTAGAACACTAATTTCAAGTTCAAAGGGTAAAAACAAGTTGCTGATATGTGCTTATAAGCACTAGTAAATCCTATACTAATTAAAAGTACTAGTGTGAATAGTTACATGGAATAAATGGAGGATGAGTTTATATACTCTTAATGGAGTTTACAAGAGTCTTAAGCAACTAGGGCTAGATTGAAACTCCATCTAAATGAACATGGAAGTGGTGTCGCTTCAGTAAAATAATTGTAGTCATCGTCCCAGTGATTTATTCTCTCTAAAATACTTGTAACATTATTTATAAAATATACCTTGTTTATGGTATCCCCTTAATGAGTATCAAATAAATGCGATTCATCTGCATTTCTCATTAGATCAAAACATTCATTAAGAATAATTTATGTGCCTAATATCATTCTAAAATATTGTGCTGAGTAAATGACAATAATTTTTTTTATATTCTTTAAATACGGTACTTTAGGACTCAGAACATGTTCATTTGGTTGTAAAAGATCGTATTGACCTGACCATTATAGGTATATCATTCATATTAAATCTCTATAGGAGATTTATCTCTACAAGAGATTTATAGTAGATATCTTTCTAGAGGTTCATCTTTTCAAGATATTACATGAGATCTCTGTCACGACCCGCTCCCGAATACGTGTCGCACGGTGCGCTTGAGCTCGTCAAAGCGTGCGATGACCGACGCAGCGTCCCCTTGCGCCTGAGACCCTGACTGCTCAGAAATCCTCCTCAGCATATCGTCGTGCAGCTCAGCAATCTGACGGGCAATGGTACCCTCGACTCGGGACGACTCGGCCTGTGACGGCTGTGAATGCGCACTGGCAGAGGGAGCCCTGGATGTCTGCGTCGTAACAAATGTGCTGTAGGACCCCGTACCGTAGTACGTACCCCTCTGAAGACCACCAACAGCGGTCTACCAGAGCTCGTCCTCCGACTGAGGCAGAGAGGGCTGCGATGTACCAACCCCTCCCTCTGCCGGTGCACTAGCACTCGCACGCTCATCACGTAGCCTAACAAACTCGTCCTAGAAATCATTGTGCATCTCTATACATTAGTACTTACCTAAATTAGCCTAATAAACATCTAAAGTATTTAATTATTATTAACTATATGGTTATCTGTATATTCTTCAAGTTGTGTTAAAAATTAACAAAATCTAAATTAGTACTTACATAGCTCTGAGTAGCTCGGTCGTCGATGAGCTTTCCGTCCTTCCGATGGGTGGCCAGGAAGACGGTCACCATGTTTGCGTCCTCATCCCTCTGTACCAGCGTGTTTGTTATATTTTATTCTTTAGTAAAATAAAAAATTATATACTCCTACTATCAATAAAATCTTATATATTGTAATAAATTACATACCAGACGATGGAAATGCTCCGTCATAGGAATCGATCCACCATACCACTTTTCGGCCCTCGTCCTAGCCGCCTTCGCCTTCTCCGACCGCTCTCTGTACCGGGGCTCCTCAAATCGAGCCCTCATCGTGGTCCACTGGTCAGGTGTGATCCAACCAGCAATCGGCTTTCCGGAGCGCTGACGAGCTTTCTGATCGTCAATTGTATCACGGATCAACTTGGCGGCGACGGCAGGAAACTGTCTCTCAATCTGCTCGGCCCGGTGTGGTGGATAAAAATAAGTCCTCTACAAGAATTACAAATTAAAATAATAAGTTCTAAAAAATGCTTAAAATTATATTAATCATACTAAATTAACTATCTTTAGTTACCTTGAAGTGGGCAAACCAGAATGCCTTCCTCTCTTCCGAGGCATCCGAGTAGTTGATCCACGGACCCCCATAGTTGGACCTTAGAAAGGAGCCCAACGCTCTCTGTACCGACGAGGGACGATATCTGTATACAACGATAACCGACGTATTAATGAATATATATAGATATACAGACATGCATAAAATATATATATATATATTTATTTAACTTACTTCGTAGGACCGTCGGCCCAAATCTCCATCCTCGTCTCGTCCTGAGGTGCGCATGGAGGGTCGCTCTGGTATGGATCCGCCCGGGCGGGAGTAGGGACTACCTCCTCCACCTGCTCCCCACCCGCCATGCTGCTGTCAGCGGTAGGAAGGCTAGGGGAAGGAGTATGATCAGCAAGTCTGGAACTGCTCGTCGCAGGTGTACTGCCACCCGGACCTGCGACCGTATGGTACAATGGAGTGCTCGGGTCAGACGATGGTCCGGAGCCATCCTCTGGTAATAGAGCTCTCTGCCCACCTAAGGACACGGCTCGTCCTGGCCTATCTTCGCATCGTCCTGAGGTGCCTCCGCGTCGTCCTGCCATGCTGATAATAACATTGGAGTTCATAATTTAAGATTACAGAAATATGAATACATCAAAATCACAGTTTATGATTAAAAATATAAATAAATACAATGACAGTTTAGAAATATCTGCATACATTGGAGTTCATAATTTAAGTTTTCAAAACTCTGAATACTAATACAAATGATCATAGTTCATAATTTAAGATTACAGAAATATGAATACATCAAAATCATAGTTTCTCAATCATCCTCTAAAAATTCATCTTCTTCGTTTGCCTCCTTCTCCTCCTCCTCATCCTCTTCCTCCTTATCGTCACTAGCATCTCCTTTGTCTTCCCCTTCGGATACTTGTACCTCTTCTACACAAGTAGATATTGAATGGGAAACTTCTGCTGAGTCGACATCAACTGTATTTGGTACGAGAGGCAGCTCGTCCTCCTGATAAGCCACTTCGTCGACGTCGTAGGTATTTCTGACTTTAGTCTTGCATACTGCCCACCAGTCGTACCTCGTTGTTTCCCGTCTAGGATATGTTGTAAAATATACGAGTTGAGCTTGACTTGCTAAGATAAATGGTTCGTATCCTTGGTATCGACGATGGTAGTTAATATCCACAAGACCATGCTTGTCAATTTTCTATCCTTGATCTTGTATGGGATCGAACCAATCAACTTTGAACAACACGATCTTGGCAGGCTCTATGCCATAGTTGTACGTCAATTCCACGATCTCCCGTATGACGCCATCGAAATCATTGCCTGGAGTGACATCTTTGTAGTTTGTAGATTTGATACACAAGCAACTATTTTTTGTGGAATCAAGATCCAGGAAGCTATCTCTGATGAGAGCATTTGTTGACTTGAACTTAAACCCATTCACGCAATAACTTGGCCATATTTTGACGGCATAAATTGGTCCCTTGGCAAGAGTTCTAATAGATTCATTCTCAAGGATGACGTCCGAACGATCGACCTAAACACGAGAAGATACAAAATTAAGTTTAATGTTAAGTTATTTCTTGTGCAGTTGTGAATGGAGGAAGATTCTAACTAGCTTCTTACGTACATATGCAGTCAACCAAGACGGGAAATGAAGTCTCATTTCTTCTTCTACTTCTTCATCTGCAATGTATGGTCTACTTGACCTCACCTCATCATTAAATTTGCTGAAAACCAATAAATATCGGAATATACTCGTTAAATTATAATAACGTAATCAATAAATAGATGACTTGAACGTTGAAGATTTTTACTTACCACTCTAGCTTTTCCACTTCATCCTCCGCGCAGTTGAGTAATATATATAACTGGGCAGCCTTTAGTTCCTCATCATTCAAATATCTCTTTTTCAGTTTTCCAGAAGGCTTTTCAAGAGCATTGAAGACTTTCAATAATGCATCATTATATTCTATATCTCCATCGTCGTTCCTCGGAGCACTTGTTCTATTTGTAGCAATATGAGGCTTGAAATACATTGAACAAAAGTTTGTAATCTCCTCAAGGACATATGCTTCACAAATAGAACTCTTGACCCGTGCCTTATTTTTCACCTTCCTCTTCAGATGGTTTAGATGGCGCTCGAACGGGTACATCCACCGATAACCGACGGGCCCACCAACACGTGCCTCATATGAAAGATGAATTGACAAATGCTCCATAGAGTCGAAGAATCCAGGAGGGAACACCCTCTCAAGCTTACACAATGTTACTGCAATGTCCTTCTCCTGCTTTTCAAGCCGATCGACGAGTAACTTAGTAGAACAAAGATCTCTGAAGAATATGCTAAGCTCTGTCAGTGGATCCCAAATGACCTGAGGTAAGAATTCCCGAAATATAATCGGGATTAACCTCTCCATAAAAACGTGACAGTCGTGGCTCTTCATATCCTGTAGTTTGTTCTCCTTCGGGTCAACACATCTTCTCAAATTCGATACGTACCCGTCTGGAAATTTTAGGTCCTGGATCCACCTACAAAGTTTACCTTTGTCCTCCTTGTCCAGTGAGAAAATGGCCCTGGGCTGCTTATACTTTCCACTGCCTTCCTTTATCAAATGCAACTCTGGACGTCTGCATATTTCTCCTAAGTCCAACCTGGCCTTGGGATTGTCTTTTGTCTTCCCCTTTACGTCCATCACAGTATTTATTATATTGTTAAATACATTCTTCTCGATATGCATGACATCCAGGTTATGTCTGAGCAGATGGTCACTCCAATATGGTAGGTCCCAGAATATACTCCTCTTCGTCCAGTTGTGAGCGCGACCAAATCCATCACACTTGTACCCCGCTGTAGGCTCTTCAATAGCACTTGACAATTCTTTAACTTCCTTCCATATCGTGTTCCCGGACCACCGTGGCTGTGGACTGGACTTCTCTACCACGCCAGCACGAAAAGCATTTCTGTTCCTCCGGTACGGATGATCCTTTGGCAGAAACTGTCGATGACAATCAAAGAAGCACGATTTTCCTCCGTGTTTCAAACGGAAAGCCTTAGTGCGATCCATGTAATACGGACATGTGAGACGACCATGGGTGTTCCAACCCGATAACATTCCATAGGCCGGGAAATTATTGATGGTCCACATTAGTGCGGCCCTCATCTGAAAGTTCTGCTTTCTGGAAATATCATATGTGGTTGCACCTACTTCCCACAACTGATTCAGATCATCTACCAAGGGCTGTAAGTACACATCGATATTCCTCTTCGGGTTCTTCGGACCTGGAATAATAACAGTTAGGAACATGTAAGGAGTCTTCATACACATCCAAGGCGGTAAGTTGTACGGAGTAACAATCACATGCCAACAAGAATATTGTGAGCCCGAAAGTCCAAATGGGGTAAAACCGTCGAAAGAAAGCCCCAATCTGACATTACGCGGCTCCGAAGCAAAATCGAGATACACTCGATCAAAGTGCTTCCATGCTTCCCCGTCGGATGGATGATCCAGTACTCCATCTATTTGTTCCCGCTTGTGCCAACTCATATTATCAGCTGTCTCCTTTGCCATAAACAACTTCTGTAACCGCTACGTCAAAGGCAAATAGTGCATCGAATCTGTTGGCTTGCATGCACCAGAAGTCCTTGTTGTACTAGTTGCCTTGAAGCGATCGGCACCACAAAATCTGCAGGCGTCTTCATCCTTGTCGTCCTTATAGTACAACATGCATCCATTGCGACATGCATCAATTTTTTTATACCCCATCCAGAGCGATCTCACCATTCTCTTGGATCGGTAGAAGTCTTTAGGTAACTTGCCACCCTCCGGCAATATATCTTTAATTAACTCCAGTATTCGGTTGTAGCATTCTTGAGACATGTTAAAATCTGATTTTATGTTCAACAATCTTGTAATCACCTCCAACGGTGAATGGTCATCACAACCAGTATATAAAGAAGTCTTTGCATTCTCCAGCAACTCCATGAACTTTACAGCATCGACATTCGGCGCCTCCTCAGCTGTATATTGATTGTTCGAATCGAAACTAGGCCCCGCAGCATCGAAAACCATGTTCGTCCACCCTTGGTCGTAATCAGCATGCTCGTGGACATCTACATAAGGCTCCACATAAGGCTCCGGCTCGAAGGCTAAAGGCACAAGTTCTCCGTGTGCGGTCCACTGATAATAATTTGGCATGAAACCCTTCGAATACAAATGATATGTCACATCCACTTCCGAATGATATTTTAAGTTGCGGCATCTCACACATGGACACTTAATTTTTGTACGGTCCATGTACTGAGGGAACGCCTTGGCAAACTGCAGGAACTGTTGCACACCCTGTATAAATTCATCCCGCACACCGCACATGTCATCAGGATGACGATTGTACATCCACAAACGGTTTCGCAGATAGTAATTCATATCTATTTTAAGATAATTCTGCAAAGATTGACACAAATAATAATTCATCGGGATGACGATTGTACATCCACAAACGGTTCCGCAGATAGTAATTCATATCCATTTTAAGATAATTACTGCAGAAAGTGAAGACCGACATGAACTGACGCACGAAAGTGACGATTGTACGACCACAAGTTTTATGTTCTTCAACGATATATTTCACATGCATAATGCCAAGTGTGAGAACAGATGGCTCAGAACATAACCCAAAATTCATTCTAGCATACATTAGTGTGAATCATCTATGTTTTGTACATATGGTGTAGTATATGTTCTTATCGAATATAGTATCTGAAGGATGTAACAGAATCAATAAGATGAACACACAAAATATAATACTAAGACATTATCTACTACTAAAAGATGTAGTGATAGGTTGTCGTATCATCATTGCCGAGTGATGGGGGTCGGAGGACAGTCAACTTTATCTACGGCTACATAGTTTCTGCCTCGCCAGTCGTGTAACATCCAGTTTCTAAAATAAGGGTAATTTTGAAATTTTGTATTTTAATTTATTAATTATGATATTTAAATAATAATATCATTTTTGGTGATTTTTGATCATTTAAAACTATTTTAAATCATGACTTATGATTTTGGTGTTTGACTAGTGTAACCTTAGAGCCTAACCATGTGATTAGGATATTTGACTAGTACATTTTAGCCTAGAGGGTATTTTGGCCATTTTAGGATTTATTTGAATTTATTATGATTTATGGGAATTTGTGTGAATTTAATATTAATTAAACATTGCTATGTGTTATGTTAGTTTTGACTAGTTGAGACCTTGTAGAACTAACCCTAGTTGGTGACCCTAGTCTAACTCTAGTTAACCTACTTTTAGTCATTAGAAATTAGTCTTAAGGTAGGAAGGATTTCTTAAATGGAATTAGTTCATGACTTATGGCTTAAGTCAATGACTTATGAATTATCAATTTTAAGTCTAGTGTTTAAGCCTTAGGCCCATGAATTAAGCCCAAGACCAATCCTAGCCCACCCATGGCAGCCAACTTAGGGTTTCCCACCCCTATTTAATGCCTCCTTCATTTAGGGTTAGCCTCTCTTGGAAATAGATCTCAAGTTTAGAAAGAGGTAAATCCCCAACCTTAGAAATTCCTAATTAATTTATTTTAGCTCCTTTTTAGTCCTAGTCTTTTGCAATAGGATCTAATTTATGTTTATATACTGATTGTGGAGGAGCACCTCAGTTTGCATGCCATTTGGAGATTTGGAGTTGTCATTTGGAATCCCCTCTTTGAAGCTTTTCTTGAGTATTGATACTCAATAGGTAAATCATCTAAACTCATAGTTTTTCCCAATTTCTTTGCATATAAGGTTAGGTTTTAGGGTTTCCTAGCTGTCCCCAAACTTTGGGCACAATTCGTGTCCATTTCGTGTCCGTATCGGACACGTATCGTAATGGTATACTAGGTGTTTGTAGAAATGCCACATAGGAATAAATTTTTATATTTTTGAAATGTAATTAGATGGATTTGTAGATCTTGATGTGTGTATCAACTTTTGTGAAGGTGTCCTGGTGTTTTGTGTCCGTTTGTGTCGTGATTTTTGACCTGGACACGCAGCACGAGCCCTAGGCTGTGTCCTGCCTATCGGGGGCTAGAACTCGTGATACAGGACACGTCGAGACACAATTTTTGTGGAGAGTAGAGGGCAGTGACTGTCACCATGCTCCCAAAATTTGGGAGCATGTCGTTGTGTACACGCAGCACAATCGTGCCCGCACTGGCTGCGCGCTATCGCGCGCAGGCGGCCGAGCACGAGCACAGACACGCACAAACACGTGTCGTGTCCACTGTAGACACGTCGTGGACACGTGTCAGGTTGTCCCATGTGTAGCCCTACCCTAGGCGACCACGTAGGCGTGACCACGTGGCCACACGTGTCGTGTGTCGTATCCACGACCTCTGTGAACGCGTGCACGACACTGTGTTACATTAGGTGCACCCCACGTGGTTGAGTCGTTGTGGACACGTCTGTGTCATGATTTTTGGACATGAAATGACTCACAGGACACGTATACATGTGTGGCACCTATTACCAACCTGTTATTTGTAATTCAAATGATTAATTTGAGTTCGAATCATCGAATTCCCAATTTGGCTGATACGCACTGATACTCTGTGCTGGAATTGATTTTCTGACTTTTAATTTGTTTTTATTAACTGTTAGATATTGTTAATTGTAGGAATTAGTTCACCTACATAACTAATGAGTGATTGATGGGTCACTTTGATTTGTACTAAGGCTAAGGGATCATCGAAATGGGTTTTTTTGTATTTGGAGTTGGGGATTCCTGTCAACAGGTTCAGGAAACTGAACCTGAAAACTAAATCCCTGATTTGAACTAAATTGATCCCTTTCAATCCCTGTTAAAAATTGATTTTTGGTTTTGGTTTAGGATTTGTATATATGTAGGTAAATATATATACATAAATGTTTTGTACAATAATATTTGAATGATACCTCAAACTGATAAGTTACTTAATATGTTATTTGATATTAACTGAGATTTTCCATAATGAAAACCTGAGACAATGCACCCCCTTCACTGATTCACTTTATATCACTACACACACATGACAGTGTAGCTCCTTCTATTCACACACTCTACACTGTCATGTGTCCTGACTGAACCTGAGAACCTTACATTGTAACCTGAGAACTGTCATAATATTGGTAATGTTAGAGTTTTCTTTGTATATTGAAAACTGAGTATAGGCTTCCATTAGGCATGATACTTGTGGTTTTATGATGCTTTTAGGGTCGAAATCTTGATTTCTCCCATGTGACTGATAGGTAGGGCTGAATATATTTTTCTGAATTTGATTCCAACTTCTTCCCTGTTTTGTGATGATTGAATGGTGAATGGGACTTATCTACATGTTTGATAGGGTTGTTCAAGTTCACTTGGATTGTGTTAATGAAAGGGAACCATTGGTTTGAGTTTTGCATATTGAGTTGGGGTTCCCTTGTCACAAGTTCAGGAAAACTGAACTGGTATACAGTTCCAGTTTTTTCCCCACATCAAACACTCTCACACACACACATTCAGATTCACTCACACATAACTGAAACACCCTTCACACATTTCTGATTTTCATTTTTTTCCTCACACTGTTCACTCACTCACTCACATTGCACTGAGTTTTCAATCACACACAAACTCACATTCTCTCCTCTCACACACACAAGCAATCACACACACTCTTTACTATGCTCTAACACACAACCCCCCTATCTATTTTCACCTGTACACACATAGCCTCATACACACACAAGTACACAATGGCAGCCACTTTAGCAGTCTCATATCAGCCCATAGGCTGTGAAAACAGGCCCTTAACCTGCCCCAAAATTAGCATATAGCTGTCCCTAAACTAGCCTATTAACCAGCTATAAACAACCCTATAGATCAGTCCAATTTAGCCCCAAATCAGCCCCTGAATACCTGTCCTAAACAGTCCTAAAACACAGCCTATACCAGCATGTAACAGTCCCCATTTTTTTAACCTATATATGCCTATGTGTGTGTTGTGAGCTTGCCTATATGAATACATTATGTATGCAAACTGTTAGATGAAATTTATGCATGAATGAAATGAATGTATGCTATGTGTTAGGCCTATTCTTAGGTATATGTATATATATATATATATATATATATATATATATATATATATATATATATATATATATATATATATATATATATATATATATATATATATATATTCATATATGTGAATAGTGATAAATATATATATATATACATATATTCTTATATATGGTTTTTGGCCTATAGGTTATGTTGTATTAGCTCATGACCTACATGGTTATGACTCTACATAGGTGTATGGCCTATGATGTGTCTGTTGCCTAGTGAGAGACTAGTTAGACTTGTTTAGTCTTGATTAGGCCTAGAATAGACTATTTAGACTTGTTAGACCTAGTTTAACCTCGTTTGACCTCGTTTGACTTATTTAGACTAGAACTGACCTAGTTTGACTGTTAGGGTTGACTAGAGTTGACCAAAGGTTGACTTTAGCCTAGATTGACCCCAAACTTCATGTAGATGCATTGTAGCAGTCTATTTCCTTATTTTAGACTTGTTGTGACTTGTACTGTTCTATAGGAGACAGACACCACTCCTCGGACAGTATATTCTCTTCGAACATTCAGGATACCAGGCGAGTACATTCTCTGATCATTTCATATCCTGTTTAGAATTATTTTCCTGCTTTAAATTACTTTACTTGATACTGTCACGTTGGTCACACGGATTGGTACTATAGGATCTTTTTATGAGATGTTATCTCCCTCGGGAGCATCGGATACTGCATATTTTGTGCGTTTCACGAATCATCACGTATCTCTATGCTTCCTCTGATTCACGAATCGCTTGTGACACATGTACTCTCATGTTCACAGAGCCATCATGAATCACCTTCACGTATCACTCATTTTATGAGCCATGTGAAGTTTTACGAATCTTAACATAACTTGAACAGATCATTGTGTATTGATTGGGGATGGGGGAGTAGAAATAGGCATGTGAATATTATCCAAGTAGCTGTAGTCATGAATCACTCTCTTAGCTGTAGTCATGAATCTCCTATGCCATTCACATGTTTATATTTTACTCTGACTCACTAGTCACTGTTATTTCTCTATGTATAGTAGATATTTCTATTACAGTTCTCTCTCTATTTACATACTGTATTCTTCAGTTCATGTATCTTACTTTACTGCATGATTATATTTTCTAACCTGCTATAATCTGTTGAGATGTACTGTACTCGCTCCTGTCCTGACTGGACCTGTTGAAAATATTACAGAGGATGAGGAGGAGGCCCTATGTACCACCTATTACGGAGCAGGCTTAGACGACACCTGCGACCTGGTTCCTCTGGAGGACCCAGCTGCAGTACAGATGTTACTCCCATAGTCTAGACTAGATAGCTAGGCTTTAGTTTTCTTTCAGCATTGTTATTTGACTTTCAGTTGTTCTTCTGAGATGTTGTATATATTAGAGACTTGTATTGAGTTGGATGTTCTTGAGTTGTTATCTTAGACACTTAGATTCTCTCTCTTATTTGTATTGCATTGTGCTTTGATCTCTCTATCTACCTTTACTATTCTGTATCTGCCTTAGATGTGATTGAGACTGTTCTGTTATGTCACCTCCATTCGGAGTGTATATACTGTTCAGGTACCTTATATTGTTAGATGTTGTGACCTAGGACAACGTTCTACCGTCGACACTGCGGCGTAGGCTGGGCGTTGTTACGTTCTCGTACCCTCATAGTGGGTACGGGTCGTGACAAGTCGAATGGCTGCAGGGACTATGTCCTGATCACGATGTCGTACCGTAGATTAATGCAAATTTCTTATAGCAAATGTCGTACATAGATTTCTGTCTCGCCAGTTGAATGGCAGATAAAAAGGTTATATTCCATTTTTTGTCAAGTGTGAGAACGGATGGCTCAGAACACAACCCAAAATTCATTCTAGCATATATTAGTGTGAATCATCTATGTTCTGTACATATGGTATAGTATATGTTCTTATTGAATATAGTATCTGAAGGATGTAACAGAATCAATAAGATGAACACACAAAATGTAATACTAAGACATTATCTACTACTAAAAGATGTAGTGATAGGTTGTTGTATCATCATTGCCGAGGGATGGGGGTCGGAGGACAGTCAACTTAATCTACGGCTACATAGTTCCTGCCTCGCCAGTCGAATGGCTGCAGGGACTATGTCCTGATCACGATGTCGTACCGTAGATTAATGCAAAGTCCTTATAGCAAATATCGTACATAGATTTCTACCTCGCCAGTCGAATGGCTGTAGGGACAGTGTCTGACTTGGTGTATCTCACCATTTTCCTAAAATGCCTGACATTCAAACTCAGAAAACAGTTGCTAACTGATATTACTGTTCAGTTAAGCCTATTCTCAGGTTAATCCTTATTCCAATATCATTTCCCAATAGGAATTTATCTAAGTCCATATCAATAGACAAATTTCCTTTGGGTAACATGAACTAGCCAAGCCATCATACCTAGGTATCCAGTCTCTCATACAGGACCTACCTATCTGCCTTTAACATAAATTATACAAATCAAACTAGTCTTAAACACTGGTACCAACTGCCTGAACATGACAGTCCCTAATTTGTACTGGATTTATCCTACCTCTGAGTGTGCAAAGCACCCGAGTGCCCCTCCTAAAAACCAAAGACAAGTGGAATCACCCAAGAGGAAGAAAAAGAAAGTTGGGCAACACAGTCCATGCTTTCTTTCTTTCTTCCTTTCTTTCTTGCCACTAGGAAATGATGGGAACTTGATGGCATTGGAGACCAAGACATGGGCAAAATGCCACAATAAGTTATTGCAAATATACTTTTCTGCATGCACTGTTATTGGTCAGCTGGGAAGAACTAACCATTGCAAAAATCCTCACTTCCGACATTGATATTGTAAACTAACTGAACTAAGTTGATTTTGATTCTAGTAAGTCATCATTCTTCCTGTTCTCAGGATTCGATTTAAGCAAATGTGTATGATGTGTTTTTGTCACAATAAGTTTTTCACCCACAGTAAGAGCAAGAAGTGTTTATTTTCTTAATTTTATTATTAGTGTCAATTTGCTCGTCTACAGTCAGATCGAAATGCTTATGGTCATCTGAGCAACAGTGTTCATATATTTTGTGACATGCCTTATGTTATTGTTTCGAACGGGTAATTGTTCTTCGGACCCAGATTTTCCATATTGTCGTTTCAAAAATAATCCCAGAATCACTTTCGCGAAACTAGCACATAGATAGATTTCTTGAAAGAGTAGATGACTAACTTTAAGGGTTTGCAGCACAAAAGCATTTACATTCGGAAAGATGCTCAATACTCTTTAGCTACAGAGAGATTCCTTGAAAGAGTAGATAACTAACTTTAAGGGTTTCCAGCACTAACTTTAAGGGTTTCCAACACAAAATGCTCTTTTAAAGAACATTTTTCATAGAAGTTACATCAGAGCAAAGAAGTTCTAGAAATTATCATAAGAACCCTAAATTTTTTCCAGTATCAGTAAATAGGGCTCGAACCCTAAATTGGATATATTAACATTTTTCCCAGTATCAGTAAATAGGGCTCGAACCCTAAATTGGAATTCCAATCCAAGCAAAACATCAAATTGACAGTTCATATGCCCAAAAAACTCCCAGTATCAGTATATAGGTGTCACACTGTGAGTCTCGTGTCCACACAGTGGGACACGATGTGTCCAAACCAAGAAAATAGGTGTCACACTGATGCTCGTGCGGCGAGTCCACGCTCTCGTAGACACGAACTAGAAGCGAGAGAGAGAGCTAGAAGACGAGGAGAAACTGGGAAGCGGGGACAGGGGAGAGTGTGTGTGTGTGTGTGAGAGAGAGAGAAAGAGAGATGGGGGAGCTACCTGAGGAGGAGGAGGAGGAGGAGAAGGAGGAGGCCGGAGGAGGGAGATCGCCGGAGGAGCTCCGCGGAGGAGGAGGCCGGAGGAGGGAAATCGGCGGAGGAGCGCACGCACAAAAAATTGGGAGGGGGGGAATTTGTGAATGATCGAAATGGAAACCCTCGCAGCCTATATGAAACATTTAGCAACGTCTGAAATGGACGTCGCTAAACATCGCTGATATTTAATAAACGACGACGCCGCTTAAAGTACGTCGCTAGACGTCGCTACATCCGCGACGTGTACCGACGAACTTGCGACGCAGGTTCCCAGTTAACAAATTATAGTCGCTAGACGTCGCTATTTGTCGCTGTTGGCGACAAACAGCGATGTCTTAGTTAAACGTCACTAAACCCCCAAAAATTAGCGACAT
Source organism: Iris pallida (assembly GCA_029216955.1). Taxonomy (NCBI): domain Eukaryota; kingdom Viridiplantae; phylum Streptophyta; class Magnoliopsida; order Asparagales; family Iridaceae; genus Iris; species Iris pallida. Next base: position 525,266 of record JANAVB010035418.1, read on the forward strand.
TTTGTCTTGGAGTCGCTAAATACGTTGCTGATATGACTTATTTTGGTAGTGTACAACCCCGATAAGAAGCACTATACAAAGTAAACTGAAATGCATGAATAATGAACTACAATATGAACTATGATACAAGGACCGAAACATGAAACTGTAGTACATGAATAACGATAAAACTGTAGTACCAGATCCAGAACAATGAACTAGACTATCAGTGTAACATGCATTTGAAATAACTATCAGAATATGTGACCTGCTGGAGTAGTACAGAATACAAAAGCACATGAATAATGGTACGGTTTAGAGTCCCACGTGCACGATGTGAGACCTAAGCTATTAGTCAATGCCTAGATAATATAGGATTGGTCACATATCTGTAGTATTTCCCCACCCCAATGTACAAGTAAAGAACACTGAGCAATAAACGATGAACAATGAACGAAGAACGATGAACAATGAACAATAAATAATGAACAATCGTGTGTACAACGTGTCAATATGAGAACATGAAGCAAGACAGAAATACAGAGTAAAGGGTTCGAGTCGGTGTACTTGCCTTACTCTGGATGATCGGGAATTGTAAAGCACAAATCTGTATTTCCTCCTGATTTGGTGCAAGTTGGTTAGGTTCTAATCAAAGTAATTAGCTAATTACGACTAGCTATCTATCCATGGTTAAACACAAGGTAACTATATATGTAACTAACTAATCCTTTTTAAAAGGTTTTAATAGATTTTAGAAAAATATACTACATAGCCTAGGATATCAAAATAGTATTATTTAGATTTATAAATACTAACTCTCTTAGAACTATAATTTATTATTTAAAAATATCTTTAGTAAAAAAAATGCTTATAGCTATACAAAATTTTAGAGTAAAATCATTCATGATATTGCCTGACTTATAACCACAGTACTCTACATCAATTAGACAATTGGTCTAAAAGATATAATAATATTTGGCATTTAAAATTTACTATCTCCATTTGACAATCCAACCCAAGGCACATAACCCAGAAGATTATACGCAAAATCCAACCAACTCCAATCTGTAAAATAATTATTCTCCAGGATCTTAGGTTCACATTCAACCTAACCCAGCTTGTTGTATAAAACAAGTCCCCACCAACCTACAGAAATGACTCCTGCTTCCAGCTATTCTTCTCAACCCATCAAATATAAATAAAACTTACTAAGAGCCCACAGCTTGTATGTAAGTCCAACCCAAGTGTAGAGCTGAGATTAGACTCAACTCTTCAAAATATACACAACTTCATCCCACCATTGCAGCAAGCAACAAAGCCCCAACCAAGTATAAAGTTGACTTAACATTCAACCCATACTAATACTCAGACTTCTACCATATAACCCAGCAAGTCATCAACAGGCTCATCCCTCACCTAATTAAACCACACAAAACTTCCAAGCTGGAAATCATCAGATCATGAAAGTTTTAAGAGAAATCGAAACCAACAGTTAACCCAACCCCTTCAACACTACTAAGAGTCATAATATTCGAATTTTCATACCAAATCACCAGATTCAAATGCTGTGATCCCCCATAGTTCAACTCTACTAAAATTTCAAGTTTAAAATAAACACATAACTATTCAAGAATAATTACAATGTTCATAAAATTTAGAAATACAAAGTCCAGAAATTATCAGACACCAGCTCTATTCTATGCTAATGCCGGATCCAAAATCAAATCCTGCTCCCGCTACTGCTATATTCCAGTTGGTCTACTACACCCAACACTCTACATTGGACACGAACCCACACTGAACACAATACGCTGGACACGAATCAAAAGCACTGGACACAATCAAAACCACATAGATCAGATCCCGTCCAATACAAACTCGAACAAGATTTCATGACAACAACTCAAAGACATTTGATAGGTTGAACGATACCTGAGGATGAACCAAACTATTCCAGACACGATCCAAAAAGCAGACACGTTCCTTGATGCTTTGCTACGTTCCGAGGTCACTCATCTCTGACACGAAACAAACGAAAAGGCTCAAATTAATAGATCAACTGATCACTCGATCAGCATACTCGAATTCGAAATCACAATCGAACAAAGAAACAAAACCTAGTTTCTAACAGATCAAGCAGTTGCAGAAGGAGAAAATCAAGCGTCGAAGAATAGCTCACAAAAAATTTTCGTGGAGCTCGCCGTCCGTCGCTCGAGTGATCATCTTCGTCTGAAAAGAAGATCTCGTGCCACTGTGCACGCTGGAAAGAGGAATCGTCGGAGAAGAAGTGGCGAGGTCGTCGAGAAAATGTGCCTAACGCCACGGGAAAGCAATCATTGGGAGGAGGTTACGTCGCCGTCGGGAAGATGACTCACGGGGACGAGGACGAGTCCTAGCCGTCGCCGGAGCTCGCCGTCGAAGATCTAGCCGCGCGTCGCCGAGGAGAACGTCGTACGCCGCTCGTCGTCAGTGGTGAGCCTAGTCGCCGTGGTGGCCTTCGATTGGACTTCAACCGCCGCTCGGGAATGCCTCATCATGGTGCCGTCGCCATCGCGGCTACAAAAATTAGGGTTAGTGTTTGTTCAATTTGTGGAGAAAAGAATTTTGGGGGAGAAGACACTCGAGCTCGGTCCAGCTCTTTTGAGCAAAATGAGCAGAGAGAAAAGAGGTTGGAAATAAAATGAAAGAAAATAGATTTATATAAAGTTTGAGAGAAAATTTGGAATCTTACGAAAAGGCCCCAAATAAATTGTTTTATTACCAACTGCACCCAAAACTGTTTGAGTTTGTTAGGGAGTTGGTTAATTAGTTACAAGGTTGTTACAAATGGAGGAAAAACTTAATTTGAAATCAAATTCAAATTGCTCCTTTTAAAAATCATTAAGAAAAATTGTTTTAATAAGAATAAACCAATTAAATATTTATTAGATCCATAATAACTTAATAGCCACAAAATATTCTAAACCACGTCATGATACTAATCAAAATTAATATTCTCATAAACAAACCATAAAATAAAATATGTCTAAATTATAAAATCCCAGAAAATACGAAAATTCAATAATTCGGGAAGCGGGGTTACATATCTACCCCCTTAGAAAAATTTCATCTTCGAAATTTAAGATGGCACGATTAGGCACGATCAAGTACAAAATTTGAAAATGGCACGATTTAAGTGGTACAAAATGATAGTTATGGAAATCATGATCAAGGATAATAGTCTCAATAGTATCCGACAATCATGCATATCTGGAGTCACTTTCCCTACAGTTCCTGTCCCGCCAGTATGTATCTGGCTGCAGCGAACCTTCGGTTCCATGGTCCGGATAATAATAGACTATCGAGATATTTTATCAACTTTATCCGATAATAATATGAATTTAGGACTTAGTCTTGATAATATTCGTGAACATGTGAATACCCATAATTACTTTGACTTAGAACCCCTGCCTCGCCAGTGCGCAGCTAGCTGTAGTGAACTCACGGTCTCCATAATCCGAGTCATAGTAGGTTGTCAAATATTTTCGCAACTTTATCCAAAAGAATTCCAAGTAAATTTATGAAAATTCTAGGTTAGAATAGAGGGTGATAGTATCTGTTCTTTAGAAACAATTGGATATCAAGAGACAATCAAAAGTCACAAGTAGTTACTAGGTATTATGAAACAGTAAGATAGGGAGACTGTAGAAACAAGTCTCGAATGGAGAAACAACAAGAAAATGCTAAAAGGAAACATCGAAAGAAGGGTAGCGATCCACGAGTGCTTCCAGTCGTCAATACTCGTCCAGAATCGGGATGGTCTCCACTTGCTCGGCTGTCAGGAGGTAGACTTGCCCCTCTGGCTGAACTCCCTGCAGCTGCTGGACATGAAGAGGTAGGTCCTCCTGCTGCGGTCCCGATGCTCCTCGTGCTCGTCCCTGGGTAGTGCGATCAGCGCCTTCTGGATAGTCCTTGACTTGGTGAGCAAGTGATCTACAGAACAAGCAAAGCCTCAGTCTCTTGCGATATTCGTCGTAATAATGTCCTGGGCGGTGACAGTAGTTGCAAGTGACCGCCAAATGCTGCCTCTGTGGTTGATCTGCATGAACTCTGGCTGGATGGTGATGCTGCTATGCTGGCTGCTGTGGCCTTGCATGAATCTGAGTTCTCTTTGCTGGTGTCTGATAGCTGCTGCTGTTGATGTCCCAGTCCCTCTTGAGCTTCGGGTCCATCTCCTTCTCCACCGCCTGAGCAATCTTGAGAATGCTCAAATAAGTCGTCGCCTGGCTGAACGCCACTGCATGCCGCAACTCTCTGGTGAGACCCTTCTTGAACCTCTAGGCCCTCTCCTCTGGTGTACCGACTAGGTTCTCCGCAAACCTGCTGAGTCGGGTGAACTCCGATGTGTACTCTGCCACCGTCATGTTCCTCTGCTGCAGTGCCTCGAACTGCATCTGAAGCTCGTCTCGCTCTATGTCTGGAAAGAACTTCTCTTTGAACAGAGTTTTAAAGTCTGTCCAGAGAACTTAGGGTATGGCCAACTGAGGCTCCTCTCAATACCAGGCTCTAACAATGTCAAAAAGTCACATGCTCACAACTTTCACCTTCAGGTCATCTGGAATCCTCGCCATTTTCAGCGTCCGCTCGGCGTTTTTCAACCACTCATCAGCATACACTATCCCTTCATGGCCCCAAAAATCTATCGAACAAAGGTTCTGGTAGTCTCTGGCGGTCCCTGGTCTCGGTGCTTGTCACGACCCGCACCCTGTATAGGGGTACGAGAAGTGGTTACGTCCAGCCTACGCCGCAGTGTCGGCGGTAGTAAGCTGTCCTAGGTTGCTAACTAATCTCATGCAGTGAATATAAAAAGTACTTGTCCAGATATCAGCTCCGAATGGAGGGCAAGTAAAGGGTATGATCTACTCAACACAGTCTAAACACGAAAAGATAACACAGAAGTTATACCTAAGGAATTAAAGACAACAACAACTAACTACTAAAATAATACACCAATATCTCAAACCAACTTAATACAGACTCAATATCTTAACTTTAATACAACAAGCCAAAACATGAAAGCTAAAGTAGTCTACTAGCTAATCTCCTGAATCACTCCTGAGAGTCGGGACCAAAGGTAGCTAATCCCTCGCCAGGTCCATGGTAAGCAGGGCATGTGTCCTCAGGATTATCATCTGTAATATTTTCAACAGGTCCAATCAGGACGGGAACGAGTATAACTCATCTAGAAAAACCCAAGTAAATGACAAAGAACTATAAAGCAGTTATAGACAGTTTTATTGATGAGCATGGCAGTTTTATACAGGTAATGATGGCATAGAGAAACAGTAAGATACAAGAAAAGAAAGGTAACTAAAACAAGAGAAGAATCATGGCAATGAAGACTGTAATAAAAGCTAACTGAACTAGAATAATATGTACGAGTCCAGACAGTACGATATAAGTCTAATGTAATCCCAGTGTGAGTCCAGTCCATATAATCTGATACCAGATAATTTCCAGTACAAGATGAGTCCAACAGTGATCAATGAAACCAGGGTGAGT
>JANAVB010035418.1:826995-964495 GCA_029216955.1 Iris pallida
GAGAGAGAGAGAGATGAGAGAGAGAGAATGAGAAGAGGAAAGATTAGAAAAGATAAGAGAGAATAAGAAGAAGTTGAGAAGAATAAGAATAAGAAGAAGACTAAGGGTTCAAGGAGTTTAGAAAGAAATTAGAAGAAGAAGGAATTAGAAAGAAAGTTAGGAAAATTAGAAGAAGAATAGGAAAAAGGAGTTTAGAAGAAGAATTAGAAAGAATAGGAAGAAGAAGTTAGAAGAAGAGTTAAGAAAGAGAAATAGAATAGAGCTAGAAGGGAGTTTAGGAGAAGTCGAGTTAGAGAGCGAAACGGAGCCCGGAGTATCGGAACGCGATGAAACTTGGCGTGGGGCTAGAATACGTGAATTAGATTTGGCGGGTAGGCTCCCGAGTGGAAATCGGAGTTGTAGGCGCCTGTATCGCGCCGTACTATTGCGTATCTTAAAATATTCAAGATATCGGCAATGGGCCGTAAGATGGACTAAACGTCCACTTTACTTAGGTATTTTGGTAGATAACGTATGTATAGGTTAGTATCTTACTACCCTAGGGAGCACGGGTCAAAATAACAAGCGTAGGTAGGCTAACTAGGTTTCCACCTAGGCTAGAATTTTACCTTAGAAAAGGTAAAATAGGAAATTGGCCTACGGCCAAGATATGAGTTTCAAAGTCCAAGATGGACTTGGATATGGGTTGTAGAGGTTGGTAATAATTAGAAATAGTCGCCTAGACCTAGTCTTGACCCCGGTTGACCCCGGTTGACTTTTTGGACCAAAAGTCAACTATGGGTCAACACTTTATCCAATTTAGTCCCAAATTCCTTTAAACTTGTGTAGTTGACCGAAAGTCAACTATTAGTCATCATTGACCTAGGATTGACCTAGAGTTGACCAGAGTTGATCGGAGTTGACCAGTTGACCAAAAGTCAACTGTAAGTCAACCGTTGACTCAAATCGACCTAGATTAATTCCGTTTGACTTGCATTGACCCAGTATGACCTAGCTAGACCTAATATGACTTAGATTGACCTCGTACAGTCTAGTTTGACGAGTCTTGACCTAGAATGACTTAATAGGATTTAAATTGTCTTGACTTTAATTCCTAAATGTAGAATTGATACGTCTTGTTCTCTATAGGTCCTCGAGACGCTGCATTTGCTCCAGTTGACATATCATACCATATTACAGGCAAGTACATTCTATGACACTTTTTCAATTTATAATGATTGTTATGATTCATGTAATTAGTGTGGATATGCTTGTTCTCGACACATTGGTCACACGGATTGGTATTCATGGATCCCGACATGAGATGTTATTCCTCGTTATCTTGGTATATCTTGTACAAGCTCCCTTGTAGTTCTTGTGCAATATATGGACACCGATTCTCGAGGAGACTTGCTCCCTTCTCGTAGAATCCCGTGTCGTAACGTGTCTTGCTTGGATCCACTCTACCAGTCGGGGACGGGGAGTACTAGTGTAGATGTGTGGTCATACCCGCCTTGTATATATTGTGAACCTTGTGAATGCCAATCCTACACCACACGTATGAATGGCTAGATCATAACCTTGTGCAGACCCAATCCGGCCACATGTTGTAGCTAGTATTCACACACCTAGATATATGATTCTTGATTCTTGTACATGACATGATCAGATTACTTGCCTTGTTCTAGCTCTAGTTTTACAGCTTACCTTGCCATGATACTCACATGTACATTCCATAATTTTTTTGTATATACTCTCTATTTACTGTCTTATAGCTTTTGTCATATCTTGTGAACTGTTGTTAGTAGATTGTACTCGTTCCATCCTGACAGGATATATTGAAAATATTACAGATGCTGACGAGGGAGATTACTGTACCTACTACGGTCCGGATGACGTAGTGGGCCTAGACCTGGAGACTTTGGTCCAGCAGGGCTTAGCTCCGCCTGGCGAGACCTTACCTATTGCTTAGTTAGAGTAGGTCTTTTATACTGGACTTTGTCTCTAGCTACTTTTGAGACTGTTATTACTATGGACTGTATTAGAGACTTGGACTTGTATATATTCTTGTGTTGGACTTGACAGGTTATTATTTTATTATCGTCTTGTTGTCTTTCTCTTTCAGTCTTTACTTTGTTATCTTAGAGTTGTGATTGAGTACTCATATATATTCATTGCTTGTCCTCCGTCGGAGTTGACCATATTCTCGACAGGTTTTTGATATATATATATAAACTATTTAGAGTAGAAAAACCTACAGTGTTCCACGCCGTTTTTACGGTGAGGGCTGGGCGTTGTTACGTGCACGTGCCCTTATAGCGGGTGCGGGTCGTGACACATTTTAGTGGTGGCCCACGCAGGTCCTGAAATCGCAATTAGTGCGATGTCGTAGTGGCGCTCGACTTAGAGTGCTATTACGAGCCTGTGGTACGTATCTAGGATAGGCTATAGGCTAAGAGTACTCAATCACAGTAGGATCTTTCCTTGCTTATCTTGCTTACCGTCTTTGATATTGATTTATGCATTCTAGCTGTCCTCCTTTGATATAATCTTTCTTGTGCCATATGGATATCTTCCTTTTAAATCTGTCTCCAGGATAGTTATGATTCACTCTCCTGGCGAGGAGCACGGTGAGACGGAGAGGTCTGCCACCTCTGGCGGACAGGCTCCGGTCACTTCCCCGGCTGATGGAACTTCAGTAGGAGCCCTCGGGGGTACTCCTCCAGCGCTCTCGATGACAGTCCCTGGGGTTGCGGGTGCTCTTCCCGCAGTGCCAGGGGCTACGACGGAAGTTGTCGGGGGCGTTCTTCCTCCAGCTGCACAGCGGATTCCTCCACTAGTTGCAGATGTACTTCCACCTCCACCTCCTCTGTCTACAGATATGGGGCAGATGCTTACCTTCCTCCAGCAGATGCTGGAGACTCAGAGAGCCCAGGCCGAGGCTCAGCAGAGGTAGACAGACGCGATGCGTCAGGGCATGGAGGATGCCCATCAGTTAGCCCTTGCAGCCGTGGAGCAGAGGGCTCCCCATCCGGGGACGCGTACTAGGTACGGAGATATCCAGGACTTCAAGAAGCTCGGGCCCCGTGACTTTAGCGTGACCGAGGGTGTGGTCTGTGCAGATGATTGGCTCGAGGATATCGAGCGGCAGATGAGGGCCTCCCGTCTGGCAGACGACCTGAAGGTCGAGACGGTAGGTTTACAGTTGCTAGACATTGCACGCACCTGGTTCAGAAACGAGCCAGCCCTAGCTGGAGAGGGCCGTACTTGGGCAGAGTTCAAGCTCCTCTTCAAGGAGAAGTTCTTTTTCCCCACGGACAAGATTGACCTGGTACGACAGTTCCAGGATCTGCAGCAGGGCAGTCTATCTGTGGAGGAGTACGCAGCGGAGTTCGGCCGTCTGAGCCGATACGCAGAGTACATGGTTCGAGACCCGGAGATCAGGGCGAGCTATTTCAGGGAGGGGCTCACTTGGGATATCAAGATCCTCATTCCCTCCTTCTATGAGACTTATACCCAGATCTACGCGGAGGCCCGCAAGGTTGAGCGGGAGTGGGGCTTGAAGCTGAAGAGGGATCGTGAGCTGTTCTCGGGGGCCAGTAGCAGCGCGGGGGCTGCTAAGCGCCCTCAGCTTCAACATCGTTCTTTCCAGCATCAGACCAGAGCACCGGTTCAGCAGGTGCAGCACACTCAGCCGAGGCAGGCTCAGCATGGGGCTCCTTGCAACTTCTGCAAGAAGCCCGGTCACATCTGGGAGGTCTGTAGGAAGAGGCTGGGCTTGTGCCTCTATTGCGGGGAGACTGGACATCAGTTGAGAGATTGTCCTACGAACCATCGTCGTGCAGCTCAGGGAGCACAGGGTAGGCCACCTATGGCACCGCATCACGCCCTCCACCAGCAGCAGGATATACCCCGCCAGGACAGGGCTTTTGCGATGACAGTTGAGGATCCTACACGCATTGGACTAGGATGTAGGGTCTTGCTCTTTTTTTTACCTGTTCTCTCCGCCCATTGATTGATGATTGCTTTCTTAGTATCTTTAGTTGCATATGTGATGATCATGCTAGATTAAATAGAAAACCCCAATGAAGACTGCAATAACACGATACTGTAGAGATTTAAAACCATGCATGTGTTCTGATTTTCTGGGTTACATGTTATATAACTTAGGATAAAATTTAGTAGACCTTGATTGTTGGGTGCTTGACCTAGAGAAGAGTACGACCGTTTGAATTTCGAGGACGAAATTTTTTAAGGAGGGTAGATTTGTCACCCCCAATTTTCGAATTAGGGATATTTTCATCATTTTTCAAGTTTTATAATTTTAGGAATTTTATTTGATTTTATGTGATTTTTTGGGATTTATTTGGTTTGGTTTGGATTTTATTCCAATTAGACTCAAATTGGAGACCCGGGTAGCCTGGACCCTAGTGGGACCCACATACTAGCTGGACTTGGCCCACATACCATCATAATTAGGTTAGAAACTATAAACCCTATTTCCATGACTTAATTAGTCATTTTAGAGCTTAATTAGTATTTAGAAATTAGACCGAATCAACCCGAAACAAACCCGAACCGAACCCAACTAAGTTTATTGGGTTGGGGGCCTAATGGGTCTCCACCCAAAACCCAATAAGGCCCCCTACCATGGCCGGCCATAAGGAGCATCCCCCCCCCCCATTGCTTCATCACCAAGCAACTTTCTCTCTCTCTCAAATTTCTTCTTCTTTCCAAAGCTTTTATTCCTCAAGCAAAACCTAACCTAGGTATGTTCATAATTCTCTATTTAATTCTCTTTTTCATATATTGCCTTCACAATAATGATAGAGGAGAGAATTCTCCACACTTTGCCCCTAGAATTTATTAGGTTTCCTAAAATCTAGGTTAGAAGATTTATTTGGGGGTTTTCTAACTAGAGTGGTATATATATATATATATATATATATATATATATATATATATATATATATATATATATATATATATATATGTATGTATGGGTGTCACGAGGAATGGTGGTGGTGTGTGAGAGTGGTAGGGAGTGTGTGTGTGTGCTTGTGTGAGTGTGTGTGAGAGAGTGTGAGAGGGTGGTGTGTGTGTTTGAGAGTGATTTTTATATATAAATATATATATATATATATATATATATATATATATATATATATATATGTATATATATATATATATATATATATATATATATATATATTATATAAGTATTTAAGTGTAGAGTGAGAGAGTGGTGGTGATGGTGTATGAGTGAGAGTGGTGGTGAGAGTGTGTGTATGTGTGTGTGTGTGAGTGTGTGTTTGTGAGAGTGAGTGTCTATATGTATATATATCTAAATGTGTGTGTGTGTGTGTGTGTGTATTTATATACATATATATATATGTGTGTCTATGTATGTATACATATATGTAGATATGAGGGTGTTTATGTGTCTAGATATATATAGATGGTTAGATAGTGTGAGACTCGTCTCACAGTATCGGTATTTATATACGGATACGTATTTTGTAGTGTATTTCGTATTTTCTTGGTTTTCGTAATGCTTTAAATTTTTTCTAACTTATAGATTTTCTTCTTGGCCGGCATACCGCCAGTATACCGGAGTATACCGACGGCCTACCGTCCAGACAGATTTTCCACATTTTAGATATTTTCGATTTTAGATATTTTTATGAATAGTGTTTTTGATATTTTCGTGAATAATGTTTTGGATATTTTGATGAATAGTGTTTAGATATTTTTGTGAATAGTGTAGATGCACCCTATTATCCATTGATATTTGGTTTTGTTTCGATGGTTAGGATTGACTTAGATCTTTACATGGATCACCATCCGACGGCTAAGATTAATTCCCCCTTCTATATATACCATTTCACTTTCTCTCTCCTCTCTCTTTTCATTCTTTTCACTCTCTCTTCATTTCTTCTTCCCTTCTCTCCCCCTTGGAGCTTGCCAAGAGCTTGGCCTTGAGGCCTTGGGTGTGGTGTCTAACCCCCCTAGGAGGAGGAGTAGAAGATTAGGCTTGGAGCTTAACCTAGGCAAGTACATCTTGCCAAATCCATGAACCATAATGTTTTTGCTGTCATTTTATTTTCCTTGGTAGTAAATACTTAGAATTGTTCTAAACTCATTTTGAAAAATATGTTTTCCTTATGATTCTCGTATATATGCATGTTTCCAAAATTTGTTTAAACAAGGTTTTGATTTTCTGTTAAAACCCAATATGGACTTAGTAGAAAACTTGGTATCAAGAGTGATACTAGTATTACCATCATGGATCTTGGTCACACATATATATATGAGGCCCGCACATAGTTTGTATATCATGGATTTTGAGTTTGGTGGCAATCGGAACCCGTTTCGGTGTCCCGATAACCTCTGTTTGGGAGTATTTTGAGGTATTGATCTATCAAATGTTTTGATTTGTGAAAACTAATACTTCCATGTTGTAGGAAATTCAATTCTATTCAATTTTGACTTTTGAAAGTCTGAATTTCGATTTAAAATGAAGTTTTTATGGCCGAAACAAGTTTTGGCAAAATTCTGAATTTTGTTGCTGTTTGAAAAACCGGTATACCGCCGGTATGCCGCAGTATACCGCCGGTATGCCATTTTTTGCACCAGAAATCTTCTGTCTTTAGGTCGGTATACCGCCGGTATGCCGTTTTATGCTGTTTTAGTCTGTTTTTGCCCGTTTCTGTCCGTTTTTGTCCGTTTTTGATATTTTCTTCGATTGTAATAATTTTTTAACATGATTAGATGATCTTGTATAGTTAGAGAATGCTTGTACACCCTATATACACTTGACACTAGCACATGTTCAATCATTTTCTATGAAATGTACTTAGCTTTAATTATTATTTCCCACATGCCATGATATGTCTTTGATAGATTCTTTCTTACAAGCTATGTTAATCGTTGCCATGCCTTCTTTGCTTACATGATAGTGGCCCGTCGTGGCGTACTTTTCTTACATGTCTCCTTTGCTTACTAGATAGTGACCCGTCGTGGTGCACTCTTGTACATGTCTTTCTTTGCTTACATGATAGTGGTCTGTCATGGCGCACTCCCTATAGTGGCTCGTCGTAGCGCACTCCTAGCTTCCAGTTTATGATATTTTCTTGATGTGGCTTGTTATGGTGCACATTCTCGCTTTTGTCCAGTCTTGCATGTCTCATGTCTAGGATGGATTCTGCGGAATGCCACACCCAGAATCCAATAAGAAAAGGTTAAGGACTAAACAACTAGCTTGATTACTTAGATCATTGAGAATTTTCCAGTAACCTGTTGCCCCTTTGGTCTTGGCATTATATATATCTATGGGATTTGGAGCTATCTGTCATGATGAGCACACTTCCAGCGCACCGTCGAGTGTTGCACTACTATAGGGTACATTTGTCTCCTGGGCGATGTACTATTACTAGGATACATTTGTCTCCTGGGCGATGTATCCACTATTACCATTGGCTTGGACCATTCAGGTAGTAGCAGGCAGGAGCTGGACTTGGAATTCTCAGACTTGCATTTGTTAGTAATTAGGATTGTGATAACCCTAGTTAGCTAATGTATAAAGCCGTACTCATTGCTTGGCCGTGACTATTGTATGGAGTCCAGTCTAGTCTAGTTTGTCTAGGCAGTGTCCGGATTTGCTTATTTTCAGTACATCCTTGTTTATGCTTTACTTTTGCCGGTAAATGATTAGATACTAAAGTTCTGTTCAGGAGAAGGGTTACAACCCCGGTCCTTGTTTGGTTTACGGGTTGTAACTTGGGTTCCAGAATACTTCCTAAGTCATCTAATCATTTGTCGTTCTATATAGACTTAACATGCTCACATGCTCCAGTTACATGACATACTCACATGCTCCAGTTACATGACATGCACACATGCTCCAGTTACATAACATGTTCACATGCTCCAGTTATATGACATGCTCACATGCTCCAGTTACATGACATGCACACATGCTCCAGTTACATAACATGCTCACATGTTCTAGTTACTTAACATGCTCACATGTCTAGTTTATGTTTCATGTTCACATGCTTCCTTTTCCTTACATGTACACAGTTTATATTACGTCACATGTCCTTTACTTTATGCTACATGTTGCTTTACTTATTGTCTTTTCTATTCTCGGGATAAGTGCATTGGTAGCGCACGAGTCTCGATTTGCTTTTATTTATTTCTGTCTCTATCCGTTGCTACGATTTGCATGCTGGTTTTAGTTCATAGTTTGGCTTCCTTTGTGGTACTTGCTATTGGGGGTCTGACCCCACTGGTTTTGTTTGGCCAGATCTGATAGAGGGGCCCGGAGGATCTTCCGTACCTTCCACTCGTTGGTGATTACCCGGAGCACCAGAGTACTTGAGTGGGTTTTCTTCTTTTTGCCCACTAGTTATGTACATTATTCTTTTGTGGCGTTTAGCCTCCGAGCACGTGTTTAGCTCGTGTTTTGGACTTGACATTTAGCCTACGGGCCAGAACATGATTTGCATATTCTAGACTATAGCTAGAGCTTATCATGTATGACTATTACTCTTGCTAGTCTTCACTCTGTATTACTAGCTTCATGATCATTGATATATGATAGTTTGGGACGCTTTACTATTTTATATTCCAGTTGATCTTACTTCTTGTATATTGTTTACTGCCTGTGATTGAGATACCTAGGATTGCTTGACCTAGGATCGACTGTTGGCTTGTAGTAGTAACCCTCATCTATACAGCTTATACGTTATTTCGGAGTACTGGAGTACTTTGGTATACGTAGCTGGCCTGGTCCGTCCCTACTTGCCAGTATTCTGGTTCTGGGGCGTGACAGATAGATAGATGGATGGATGTTAGATTATATATATAGGTGTATGTAGATATATATATAGATAGATATATAGATAGATAGGAGTATATATATATATATATATATATATATATATATATATATATATATATATATATATATATATATATATATATATAAATATATATATTTTATATATATATTATATATAATATATATATATATATATATATATATATATATATATATATATATATATATATATATATATATATATATATTATATATATATATATATATATATATATATATATATATATATATATATATAGAGAGGAAGAGGAGAGGAAGTGAGAAGAGGAAGAAGAAGAAGAATAGAATGCAGCAGCAGCAGTGGCAGGATAGGCAGCAGCAGCAGCACAGGCAACAGCAGTAGCAGCAGTGAGCAACTCCCCCCCCCCCTATTTAACCCCCCTTTTAGCCTCTAGTAAACCCATTAAACCCCCCTATATATATATATATATATATATATATATATATATATATATATATATATATATATATATATATATATATATATATATATAATGAAGTATATATATATATATATATATTTCAGCAGCAGTTGCTTGCAGCAGCAGCAGCACAGGCAACAGCAAGTAGCAGCAGTGAGCAGCTCCCCCACTATATAACCCCCCTTTTAGCCTCTAGTAAACCCATTAAACCCCCCCATATATATATATATATATATATATATATATAGAGAGAGAGAGAGAGAGAGAGAATGAGAAGAGGAAAGATTAGAAAAGATAAGAAGAGAATAAGAAGAAGTTGAGAAGAATAAGAATAAGAAGAAGACTAAGGAGTTCAAGGAGGTTTAGAAAGAAATTAGAGAAGAAGGAATTAGAAGAAGTTAGAAAAATTAGAAGAAGAATAGGAAAAAGGAGTTAGAAGAAGAATTAGAGGAAGAATAGGAAGAAGAAGTTAGAAGAAGAGTTAAGAAAGAGAAATAGAATAAGAGCTAGAAAGGAGTTTTTAGGAGAAGTCGAGTTAGAGAGCGAACGGAGCCCGGAGTATCGGAACGCGATGAAACTTGGCATGGGGCTAGAATACGTGAATTAGATTTTGCGGGTAGGCTCCCGAGTGGAAATCGGAGTTGTAGGGCGCCGGTATCGCGCCGTACCATTGCGTATCTTAAAATATTTAAGATATCGGCAATGGGCCGTAAAATGGACTAAACGTCCACTTTACTTAGGTATTTTGGTAGGTCACGTATGTATAGGTTAGTATCTTACTACCCTAGGGAGCACGGGTCAAAATAACAAGCATAGGTAGGCTAACTAGGTTTCCACCTAGGCTAGAATTTTACCTTAGAAAAGGTAAAATAGGAAATTGGCCTACGGCCAAGATATGAGTTTCGAAGTCCAAGATGGACTTGGATATGGGTTGTAGAGGTTGGTAATAATTAGAAATAGTCGCCTAGACCTAGTCTTGACCCCGGTTGACCACGGTTGACTTTTTGGACCAAAAGTCAACTATGGGTCAACACTTTACCCAATTTAGTCCTTAATTCCTTTAAACTTGTGTAGTTGACCGAAAGTCAACTATTAGTCACCATTGACCTAGGATTGACCTAAAGTTAACCAGAGTTGACCGGAGTTGACCAGAGTTGACCAGTTGACCAAAAGTCAACTGTAAGTCAACCGTTGACTCAAATCGACCTAGATTAATTCCGTTTGACTTGCATTAACCCAGTATGACCTAGCTAGACCTAATATGACTTAGATTGACCTCGTACTGTCTAGTTTGACGAGTCTTGACCTAGAATGACTTAATAGGATTTAAATTGTCTTGACTTTAATTCCTAAACGTAGTATTGATACGTCTTGTTCTCTATAGGTCCTCGAGACGCTGCATTTGCTCCAGTTGACATATCATATCATATTACAGGCGAGTACATTCTATGACACTTTTCTAATTTATAATGATTGTTATGATTCATGTAATTAGTGTGGATATGCTTGTTCTCGACACATTGGTCACACGGATTGGTATTCATGGATCCCGACATGAGATGTTATTCTTCGTTATCTTGGTATATCTTGTACAAGCTTCCTTGTAGTTCTTGTGCAGTATATGGACACCAATTCTCGAGGAGACTTGCTCCCTTCTCATAGAATCCCGTGTCGTAACGTGTCTTGCTTGGATCCACTCTACCAGTCGGGGACGGGAAGTACTAGTGTAGATGTGTGGTCATACCCGCCTTGTATATATTGTGAACCTTGTGAATGCCAATCCTACACCACACGTATGAATGGCTAGATCATAACCTTGTGCAGACCCAATCCGGCCACATGTTGTAGCTAGTATTCACACACCTAGATATGATTCTTGATTCTTGTACATGCCATGATCAGTTTACTTGCCTGGTTTTAGCTCTAGTTTTACAGCTTATCTTGCCATGATACTCACATGTACATTCCATAATTTTCTTGTATATACTCTCTATTTACTGTCTTATAGCTTTTGTCATATCTTGTGAACTGTTGTTAGTAGATTGTACTCGTTCCATCCTGACAGGATATGTTGAAAATATTACAGATGCTGACGAGGGGGATTACTGTACCTACTACGGTCCGGATGACGTAGTGGGCCTAGACCTGGAGACTTTGGTCCAGCAGGGCTTAGCTCCGCCTGGCGAGACCTTACCTATTGCTTAGTTAGAGTAGGTCTTTTATACTGGACTTTGTCTCCAGCTACTTTTGAGACTGTTATTACTATGGATTGTATTAGAGACTTGGACTTGTATATATTCTTGTGTTGGACTTGACAGGTTATTATTTTATTATCGTCTTGTTGTCTTTCTCTTTCAGTCTTTACTTTGTTATCTTAGAGTTGTGATTGAGTACTCATATATATTCATTGCTTGTCCTCCGTTCGGAGTTGACCATATTCTCGACAGGTTTTTGATATATATAAACTGTTTAGAGTAGAAAAACCTACAGCGTTCTACGTCGTTTTTACGGTGAGGGCTGGGCGTTGTCACGTGCACGTGCCCTTATAGCGGATATAGTGCCGCATGGAATGAATAGTGCTGCAGAATGCCGTATAGGGCATATTTTGGCTATTTTTGGCTGTTTTAAGTCCTATTTGGCTGAATTGTGGCCAGAATTTCTCCCAACTTCTAACATGAAAGTTGTAGATCTTTTCCTTGGCTTCAAGAATATGTTATTAGTTATTTTATGCAAGTTTTTCTCATTCATGATAATATAAGAATAGAACATGATAGTGGCCCGCTGTGGCGCACTCTTGACAAGTAAACTGACATGATATATCTCGACATGCTGTTACGACAGCTAGCCTGACATGACAAGTAGGAACGACCTGGACACCGTGGGCGATTGTGTTTTTACAAATAAACTGATATTGTCTTGCATCATGTCTAGGATGGGGATCCCTGAGTACCACGGTCAGGGGTACCCACTGTAATCGACTAAGGCTAATAAACTAGAATAATTCAGTAGTCATGAAGAGATTTTCCAGCTACAGACAATCCCGTTATCTGGGCGCACTAAGTGGACTTGTAGCCTACCGACGAGTAGGGCACATTTCCAGCACACTGTCACGTGTTGTATTCTTCATAAACGGACATTCGACCTGGATAACCGGATGGTCTGCAGGGCTTGTGGCTGTTGGGATAATCTCATTACATCTTACTAGTAATTAGGCCTGTGATAACCCTAGTTAGTTAAAAGTATCAAGCCGTACTCTTGATTGGCCGTGATTTATTGGATGGAGTTTATTCCAGCTTAGTCCTATCCTGATCCTGTGCAAGATTGTGACATGACATGCTTATTGATGCTTGCCTTAACAATAACGATCGGGGGTCCAGTTCTGTTCAGGTGAAGGGTTACAACCCCGGTCCTTGTTTGGTTTAAGGGTTGTAACCTGGCTCCCGAAGCAGTTCTGTGTCCACTCTTCGTTTATTGTCTTATTTCAACCCCATGCCATGTTCGTCATGTTTTACTTTACCTTAATACCATGATTATTTATACTGGCCTTAGCAATAAAGATCAGGGTCCAGTTCTGTTCAGGCGAAGGGTTACAACCCCGGTCCTTGTTTGGTTTAAGGGTTATAACCTGGCTCCCGGAGCAGTTCTGTGTCCTCTCTTCGTTTATTGTCTTCATTGTACCAATAATATTTGAGACGGATTTTTATTCAGGTGAAGGACTGCAACCCCGGTCCTTGTTTGGTTTAAGGGTTGTGACCTGGCTACTTGAATGGTTTCTTCGTACTCAGTTTACTGTTGTTATCTCTATTATTATCAGTTCTTTATTATTTATCTTTAATATTCTATTATGATATGCTGGTTTTAGTTCCTAAGTGAAGCTTCCTTTGTGGCACTTGCTCTTTCTGGGGTCTGACCCAGCTGATTTTGTGTGGCCAGATATCGGAACAGCACCAGAGGATCCACCTTTCTTCCAGCCAGATGGTGACCACCAGGTGTAACCCTGGCAACGAGTGGGTTTCTTTTTGTCCTTCCACTTTATTGTAAAAAATATTCTTTTGAGGCGTTTAGCCGGCGAGCACGTGTTAGCTCGTATTGCACCTTTATTTACTATCTGTCTACGGGCCGTAACATGATTGACAGATCCTAGGGTTGATCATGTATGACTGAACTCTTGCTAGTCTTGACATTTTGTACGACTAGCTTCATGATCATCGAATATGTAATGTATGGGACGCCTTGCTATTATATATTTGGTGCTCTGATATCTTGTAACTATTATTGCTTGCTTGAGATTGAGACAATAGGCTTGTTCATGACTATAGGAGACTGTTGGCTTGTAGTTAAACCCTCATGTATCTAGACAGCCGTGACCGTATAGCGAGGTGGGTTGCACTTCAATATACGTAGCTGGCTATGTACGCCCCCGTTCTCTAGTATTCTGGTTCTGGGGTGTTACACATATGTCCGAGCTTGACCAGTCTGAATCTAAACCTTAGCCGGCCATATGTTGAAACAATATTTCAAATCACTTAATTACTAGTTATGCATCCTTGATTCATTGTCTGACCCAGTGACATACTTTATTATGATTCTCACTGTTTCTCGTGTTGTAGATTGCATTCATACAGTGTCATGCATTTGTCTGGTTCAGTTCTATTTACTTTTCATGCTTTATTATTATTGTGTTACATTATGCAGGGATGTACTTTGCTCCTTTCCTGACTGGATCGTTGACTACCAGGTGTTAGCAGGTTGGCCTTAGAATTGCTTTGGAAGATTTAGATTTAGATTTAGTATAGTATCATTATCATTGTATATTATTTTCGAGGCTTGGCCGGATTTGTCTCCGGGATGAGATTGATGTATATGTACCAAAAGAGATATGGTGGTTTGTGATTGTTTGTTTTCTGTTTTAGTCATGTGATTGGGCATAGATCGATATTGTTATCATTTGAGGATTCTCTAGGACTAGACAGCTGACTACCGCTGTCAACGACAGCGTAGGCTGGACGCGCTCATAATCCATACCCGATAATGCGGACGCGGAACGTGACACTTTTGGATAACTAATGGAATATGTTTTTAAATTTTGAATGTAGTTTATAAAATATGAATGTAGTTTATAATGAGATAATTTATAATTTTGAATGTAGTTTGTCCAAATTATCCATAATAAAATTTAAATTTTTTAAATATATTAGATAACAAATAATTATTTTCTTACCATCCAAGATTTATCAAATAATTGTTATTATCTAAATTAGATAACAAATAATTAAATTTATCTATATGAATGAAATATTTATAATAACAAATTATCTTTTAGTTATATCATAAAAAATTTATGAGATAATAGTTATTATCAATATTATATTTTTTATGATATAACTAAAAGCTAATTTGTTATGATAAATATTCCGTTCATATAGATAATTTTAATAGAACAAATAGATAATTTTTAAAAGAAACTCGTTCTTAATTTAAATTTGACAAATATAATTAAGAAAGTAATTATTTGTTATCTTTATCTAATACAAGATAATAAATAAATCTTGGATGATAAGAAAATAATTATGTGTTATCTAATATATTTGAAATTTATTATGGATAATTTGAACAAACTACATTCAAAATTATAAACTACCCCATATATAAACTATATTCAAAATTTATAAACTACATTCAAAATTTAAAAACATATTCCATTATTTACTAGCATTCCCCCACTCCCCGCGAGCCTGACTTGGCGACCACTTCCCACGCGTCAAGTGACTTGGCGTCCACTCCCCACGCGCCCAGTCACTTGGCGCCCACTCCCTACGCGTCAAGTCACTTTGGCGTGTCCTCCCCCTTCCGCAATTATCCCAAACTTCTCCCTTTTTTTACAATTATCCCAAAGAAAATTATCCTATATGAAAATTTCTGCAAAAAATACAAATAAATCGAATAAACCGAAAACCAAACCGATTTAATTCGGTTCGGTTTGATTTAGTTATGGACCATTTCGGTTCGATTTTGTTTATTCAATTTTTTGTCTAATTCGATTTTTGATTATTTGGTTCGGTTGGAACCAAATTAACGGACTGCTCACCCCTACTAACAGGAGTGATTTATTATCGTCCATGGACCTTACTATCATGCAATGAAAATAAAAATGAAAATGACTTCTCTTATTATAATTCAGTCCACATTGAAAGATGCTTTTATAATTCATCTATACAAATGGAGTAGGAAACAGTTGAGCATGATCAAGGCCGGTCCTATAGTCTATGGAATCTATGACAAAATCTAGAATTTGAGCCATTTATTTCACATAAATAATTTTTTTTATCATATTTATAAGCAAAATTATCAATTAAGTTATCAAAATCATCAATCAAGCTATCATATTTTTTTTCCAGATTGGAGCGCTGGTTTTGTTGTTGTTTCCAGATAGGTTCTTTGTTCTAATTTTTTTAATTTTTTTTATGATATACTTAGTCTATTTTAAAATTATAGGACCTTCCAAAATTTGGGGTCCATGACGGTTGCCACCTCGCCCATGCCCTGCACCAGCCCTGAGCATGATCTCCATCCCCTATATTTTCTTCAATTGCACCCGACATTTTAAAAATCGAACTGGAGATCGAAACAGTTATACTAGTAGGTTAATCCAAATTGAACCAGTTATATATGCTTACAATTTTATATTGAATATCTTTTACTATATAATGTGGCTTGAAAATGGCTCAAAAGTGAGCCGTTCATGCCGTATGTATATCATCAACCATTTAAATAAATTTAAAAGTAATAAATAACTAAATACTCCACTAATTATTTAAAATAAATTAATTAAGTATTTAACTATTTAATATGATTTTTTATAACTAAATAATTCTAACTCAATTAAGTGGTTAAGGTAGGAGATATTTTTCTTGGTTACACTTGAGTTCAAATCCTACGATTGACAATTTTTTATAATAAATTTATATAAAATTTTAATTTTTTTAGCACGTTCATTTGCACGTGCACATTACTATTACTAGTATTACATAGTACACTACTAAATATATACTACTTAGAAGTTCCGCATGTTTGTCATAGTAGAATTAGTCAAAAAACAAACATATTAACTTTGACTGTATGTAAAATCCAAAACAAACTCACACTACTAAAATAACCCCTTTTAGCGACGTCAGAAGACGTTGCTAAATAAGGAAAATCCGTCGCTAAAAGCTATTTGCGACGTATTTAGCGATGAAAATTGGACGTCGCGTATAGGCATGTCGCAGATGACAATTTCGTCGCAAAACGTCGCTATTTGCGACGACACGTTTAGTGTCGCTAGACATCACAAAATTTGCGACAGATAGCGACGTAACGTTACGTCGCCAAAATAGCGACGTAGAGCGACCACGTTGCGACGCGGTAAACTTTATATATGATGACATGGCATGGCAGCCACGTGGGCACTTTAGCGACGCCTAGCGACAAATTTAGCGACGCCCACTGAAAGGTTGTCATATTCCACGTCAGCATTTTAACGACGTCTAGCGACGTTACGTCACTATTTAGCGACGTATAGCGACGAGTACTTTCCGTCGCTGTCCGTCGCAGAACGTCGCTATACGTCGCAGATATTATAAAAAAAAAATTAAAAAAATATAATTGGTATTTTTGTTATGCTGTGTGTCTGTGTTTACAGTGTGTGTGAAGTACAGTTTTCGAACCATCGACAGTTTCGCTTACTGTTCTACGTTTTATCTTGGATAGAAAGAGCAACAGTGCAGGGTGCACTTCTCAGAGCTTCCTCTTCACGTCCTTCACCTTCTCGGAAACCTTTACGACATCCGCAGAAAGTAAGGACGTAAAAATGAAGCTCTCAGAAGTACACCCTGAACTGTTGCTCTTTCTATCCAAGATAAAACATACAACAGTAATCGAAACTGTCGATGGTTCCGAACACTGCATTTCACATTCACTGTAAACACAGACACACATCATCACAAAATACACATTATATTTTTTTAAAATTTCGGCAGCACCTCCTTTTTATATCAGATCATCGCTTATAACCCAGCGTAGGTATATTTGTCATCCCCGTCGCAGATATCACAAAGTAAATATCACAATAAAAATAGGAGACAGTGCAAAGTAAATATCACAGACACACATCCTCACAAACATCCAATAGAGTCAAATAAAAATGGAAGATGATAAAAAGTCTCCCACCAAGTGTATAAACAACAGTGTAGCAATAAACAATTTGCCCATAGGGCCAATACATACAAGTCATAAAAAAATCAATAAAATCACTGCGGACCCCTGCCGCGCAACTGGGATAGAATGTAGTCATACTGCTCCTGGGTGAGCTGTATCGTAGGGGCAGTAGGAGGCAGTGCAATGTCTGGAGTCGGCACCGTCGATGGACCGGGAGGACGTATCTGCTCCAGCTCTCGCAGTCGCTCACCATAAACAGCAAGGGTACTCACCACCCTCTCAGTACTCGCCTCAAGCGAAGCCGAAACCTGAGTGAGTGAGGCAGACATGCTCCTCTGCGATTCTTCCAGCTCGACCTGTCTACGCTCTGTGTGCTGCGTAGACTCGGTAAGCGTGTGCAAGCTGGCAGCTGTAGCCTGATGCAGACTCATAAGCTCCTGTATACTGCGCTC
This sequence comes from Iris pallida, assembly GCA_029216955.1. Taxonomy (NCBI): domain Eukaryota; kingdom Viridiplantae; phylum Streptophyta; class Magnoliopsida; order Asparagales; family Iridaceae; genus Iris; species Iris pallida. Next base: position 844,950 of record JANAVB010035418.1, read on the forward strand.
GTTCGTATCAAATCGTCCGGTGACGATCGGAGGGTCGGATCGTCGCTCGATCGCATCAGAAATCTGCGGCTGCAACTCGCGATGCAGCTCCTCGATCTGACGACGAACATCCTCAGCTCGTGACGACGCCTGCGAAGCCGGAGACTGCGCACTGACAGAGGGGGCCCGGGATGACTCCGAAGCCAAATACGCGTCGTAGGATCCCGTACCGTAGTACGTACCCTTCTAAAGACCTCCAATGGCGGTCATCCAGAGCTCGTCCGGCGATGGAGCCGTAGGCGACTGGGAGGAACTACCAGCCCCTCCCTCTGCTGACGCACTAGCAGCAGCAGCCGCCTCCTCCTGTAGCCGAACAAACTCGGTCTAGAACAATGTTTGCTAACGTGTAAGTGTTTGCTAAAGTCTATATTGATATCTATTTTTCTGTTTTCTAAATTATAGTAAATTAATATAAAGAATAGAATGTACATATGCCTGCGTCGCCCTCTCGTCAATGAACTCCCCAGCCCTCCGATGGGTGACCAGGAAGACGGTCACCATGTTCGGATCATCACCCTTTTTTACCTGTTAAAATATATTATCTATTATTAGTATTAAACATTCTATCGAACTATATATAAATTAATGTCCGTCATAGGAAACGTACCAGACGACGAAAATGCTCCGTCATCGGAATGAAGCTACCACACCACTTACCGGTGCTCGACCGCGCCACCTTAGCCTTGTCAGACCGCTCCTGGTACTTGGGCTCGCTGAATCTAGCCTTCATCGCAGCCCACTGCTCTGGCGTGATCCAACCATGGATCGGCTGTCCGGAGCGATCACGACACTTCTGGTCGTGGATCGCATCACGGATGAGCTTGGCTGCGACGGCAGAAAATTGGTCCTCGATCCTCGTCGCCCGGTATGGTGGATAGAAATAGGTCCTCAACAAGAAGTAAAATACAAAAGTTGTATAATATACACAAATGATTATTAAAATTTAAAAATAAACAAATTTTTTACCTTGAAGTGGGCGAACCAAAAGGCCTTCCTATCTGCGGGAGCATCTGAGTAGTTAATCCAAGGCCCACCATAGTTCTGCCTCAGAAATACCCCCAGCTGTCTCTGTACTGCAGAAGGCCGATACCTATACAATAATAATTCTTATGAATATATATGTACATATAATCATTTGAGAAATATATATTAACTAATTAACTTACTTCATAGGGCCGTCCGTCCAAATCTCCATACGCGTCTCGCCCGGGGGAGCGCATGGAGGGTCGCTCTCACCTCCTGCCTGGACAGGATCAGTCTGATCGTCGTCCTCCATATGCGCGGCGTCGGCTCCCTCCATAGAGCCGTCGACAGGAGGAATGCTGGACGGGGGATCAGGGATGCTGGACGCGGGATCAGGAAGGCTAGACGACGAGGGAGGAGTCGCCAACCTGCTGGAACTGCCCTGTCCCGATAATGGACCGGGAACAGAATGGTACAATGGCGTACTCAGAGATGAGGATGAGGGTACGAAATCTCCATCCCCAGCCCGAGGCTGACGGGACTGCCTAATATAAAATCCTCCGCGTCGTCCTCTTGGTCTAGTCATACCTGATAATAACATATGACAATAAAACAAAAAAACATATTTATATGATAGACATCACAGATTTTTGAAAAATATCATAGTCACAGATAAAAGTGTCAATAAAGTGTCACTGAAGTGTCACAGATTTATATGATAGAAGTGTCACTAAAGTGTCAAATATGATGATAAAACAAACGTATAAATTTAATCCTCTTCTGAAAATTCATCTAGTTCGTTTAGCTCATCTACTTCTTCTTCTTCTTCTTCTTCCTCTTCTTCTTCCTCCTCTATATCTTCACTTTCATCTGCATCTTCCTCTTCAGATAATTTTACTTCTTCTACACAATTAGAGGTGTAATGAGGAACTTCCGTCGTGTCCACTTCTATAATATTTGTTACAAGAGGTAGTTCATCCTCTTGATAAGCTATATCGTCAACCTCAAAGGTATTTCTAGCTTTGGTCTTGCATACTGCCCACCAGTCCGACCTTGTTGTTTCCCGTTTAGGATAACTTGTGAAGTACACGAGCTGAGCCTGACTTGATAGGACAAATGGTTCATAGGCTTGATATCGACGCCGATAGTTTATATCAACAAGACCGTGCTTGTCTACTTTCCATCCTTGACCTTCAATCGGGTCGAACTAATCACACCTGAATAACACAATCTTAGCAGGCTCTATTCCATAACTATATGTCAGCTCCACGATCTCCGGTAGCACGCCATAGAAATCGCTGCCCGTATCAACATCTTTGTAGTTCAAAGATCTGATACACAAATAGCTGTTTTTGGTGGAGTCGAGATCCACAAAGTTGTCTCTGATCGGGCAAATTGTTGACTTGAACCTAAACCCATTAACACAGTAGCTTGGCCATATTTTTGCAGCATAAATTGGTCCCTTGGCTAGCATTCTAATAGACTCATTCTCAAGTCTTACGTATGGACGATCGACCTAAATACCACGAAAGAAGCAATTAAGCTCATTCTCAATCAAGTGCATATACAGAAAGGTAATTACAGAGTTCTCAAGTCTTACATATGCACTCAACCATGATGGAAAATAATGCCTCATTTCTTGTTCTAGTTCTTCTTATGTTATGTGTGGCCTACCTGACCTCACATCATCATTAAATATGCTGAAAACAACATCGTGCAATTAATGTAATAGTATAATAATCAACACTATTAAAATAATATAGACGTATTAATTACTTATCCCTCCAGTTTCTCTACTTCTTCCTCGTCGCAGTTGAGTAATACTTACACCTGAGCAGCCCTTGTCACGCCCCGATCCCGCTAGGGTCATCCGTCTTGCTTGGATCCCTGCGGGATCGATCGTCCTCGCTAAGGCGTGATGCCGTGCAAGCCTAAGTTGCGCTTGCACAAGGCCATGTACCTGCACAAAAATAACTAGTCAAGCAAAACACACGCACGCACCCATTAGTCAAGCAAAACACACGCACGCACCCATTACAGAAAACTAAATGTTGGACACAGAGATTTGAAATGGAAATACTCATTTTATTCATAGCTTGATAGGAATACAAGTACAAAGCTTTGTAACTCAGATTTGCCTTATAATTTGGCTACAAGATTCTCTTTGAAATACTCTTTTGAAATTAGCCACAATGCCCATACATGATATCCTTTATTACAAGCTGGAATTGAAAGACACCTTCAAAGGAAATAAAAACTGGAAACTTGCAATTGACTGAAAGTAAACTTCGAGGCGGATCCACGAGCTCTACTGGGCTAGACGAGCTTCGATGCCTCACTTGAAATCCCCCTGTCTCCTTTTGCTTACTGAAAAGGATGCCCACAACGTGGGTCAGTACACATCATGTACTGACGAGCGGCTTTTTGGCCGAACTCGCAAATCTCTGCACTAAATCAATATGTTGAGCTAGCATTTACTAGTGATCTTTCTACTTGTCTAGGTTCTTTTTAACAATTCATAAGAACATGACAGATAGAATATATCATAGCAACTTACCCTCGCCGGCAGTCATCCCTGCACAAAACCACGTTAGCACAATTTGCATAATGAGTAATTCATGATTCATTCTTGCAGATATTGAAGTTGTCATTAGGGTCATGCAGGTGGACTATTCTACATGTTGGTCCATGGGTTTTCCCTATGATTAGCCGCTGTAACTCTTTGGTTCAGCTCGTCGCTAAGGACACAGATATTCGGTTACACTTTTAACATGGGTCCTTGCACCCAGTGTGCTCATAATCTCTCCTAGGCCGAGCGGTTCCAGGTGCCCCCAGATACCACCCGAGAGACAAATAATTCCTTGTATACAAGTTGTCCGAGACCAAATGCATGCTCTAGCCGTTCTATCAGATGAGACACACTTGGACTTATGCACAGGTATACGACACGTTTGATTCGTGCCTTCAGGTTTATCTCAACATGTACAAGTTCGTCTGTACATGTCTTCATTTCAAGCATACTGATGACAAGCAGATGATCATTCTTATCGAGCAGATAGAGTAGCAACACATATTCTTGCATTTGATTCAATTCAATTATCTTCTCTTATCTTTTGTGGATGTGGTATCGTTGATCATTGGGACAAGGCAACATAGTAGACTAGAGATCATTTTTCTTAGGCGTACAGATCAATGTCTGTTCGGTTGAAGCAACTCACCGAGATGAATCTTAGTTGAGAGAAGGAGGGACTTCACGCGCCGTTCACGAACAATTCACACGGCCTACAATGGCACCAACAGTTGATTAGCATACTTCGTCTCTTTCTCTCAAGATTCGGAATGAATGCAAAATGCGATGAAAGCGAACAATGAAAACCAATCATCGAAAACCAACACGAAAACGCATTCATCAAAACCAAGCAGCGAAGAGAAAACATTCAGCAAAACTCTTGGATTCATTTCAATAGAAGCCAATCCATCAATTGGAAAGGTTCATTGCATTTCATCCGTGATCAATCGATACCGGCAAAGGTTTCACCAAATACTCAGTTCATGACTGAGTCAACAAGCCGTAGGTATTACATAGTGGACCGCAAGGAGCGGGACACTACATAATAACCCACCAAGAAAATGTTTTGTCCTCAAAACTTAAGAAACAAAACTCACCTCCACTATTGTTGCATTCTGGGTCAAGCAACGTGGAGAGATTGAAGACGCGTCCATTAATCCACTGCGGCTGGTTCGGCGGATTGTCTCGAAGGGGCGGTGGGCCTGGCAGCTGCCCACGCTCTTCAGTGTCGTCTCTATTTCGATTTCTCTTCGGACAATTTCTGATGGCGTGACCCTGTTGGCCACAACGAAAACAAGCGTGGTTTGCGGAACGACAGTCTTCCTTGGTGTGTCCATGCTTTCCACAGTGACTGCATACCAAACCTTTCGCAAAGCGACATTCTTCACTCGCATGTCCTCGTCGACCGCAGTAGGAACAGATTGTCTCATTTCGTGGTTCCCCATCGGTCTTTTTCTCTCCGTCATGATTTCTCTTGGCGGGCTGATTCCGACTGTTCGGCGCTTTGTTGGACGCTTTCTTCTGCTCGAACTGTTCCACCTGAAGCGCCGCCTCAAAGGCTTGAGAATAGGACTCGCATTCTCGATTCAGCACACTTAACTGGATGTCGTAATTCAGACCTTCCACGAATCGATTTATGCGAGTCTGTTCCGTGGGGAGCCAAGCAGCGGCAAAATTTGCCAACTTAGCAAATTCAGATTCATAGTCCTCCACGGACATATCCCCCTGTTTCAGTGTGATGAAGTCATCCTCCATCTTCTTGCTCATGGCTCGAGGCAGATATTGATCGAGAAACGCCTTCTTGAACAAGGCCCACGAGATCTTTCCATTCCTAGCCGTTGCGAGCAGCGCCGGCTTCTTCGCCTTCCACCAGTCCTTTGCCCGCAGCCGTAGGAGCATAACGGCACAGACCACCTTTTTGCTACTTGGAACTCCTATGAACGCGAACAGAGTCTCTATTTTATCAATCCAGTCCATCACCTTGTCGGGTGACGTCCTGCCTTGAAATTCTGGAGGTTTCGCGTCCAAGAAGTCCTTTGGCCTAAAGACAGTGTGCCTTTGCGCCGGCTGGGGCTCATCACCCTCTACGGGCTCGATCTCGGGCGTTTCCGTTGGTTCCGTCGCTCCGGTGGCATCTCGATTTGTCGCAAGCGCTGTGACAAGCTGGGTCAGGGCATCCAACTGCTTTTGTTGGGCAGCCGCTCGGGCCTCATGTATCTGATTTCTTTCCTCATTGTCCTGTCTCTGTAACTCCAACATTGTCATGATGCGTTCTACCGCATCGGTCGAGCCAGATGGACGAGGAGGAGCCATTTCTCTACAAAATAGTGTAACTTCTGTCAGTCTCATAAAATATTATGGACTTATTGTATGGGGCATTGGTTTTCATAACTCAAAATTGGGACACTTTTGAAAGCCGTCAAAGTACTTAATATACTTTTTCAAAATCGATATTTGCAAGAGGCCAAGGACGTAAAACTGTGCTCTGATACCACTTTGTCACGCCCCGATCCCGCTAGGGTCATCCGTCTTGCTTGGATCCCTGCGGGATCGATCGTCCTCGCTAAGGCGTGATGCCGTGCAAGCCTAAGTTGCGCTTGCACAAGGCCATGTACCTGCACAAAAACAACTAGTCAAGCAAAACACACGCACGCACCCATTAGTCAAGCAAAACACACGCACACACCCATTGCAGAAAACCAAATGTTGGACACAGAGATTTGAAATGGAAATACTCATTTTATTCATAGCTTGATAGGAATACAAGTACAAAGCTTTGTAACTCAGATTTGCCTTATAATTTGGCTACAAGATTCTCTTTGAAATACTCTTTTGAAATTAGCCACAATGCCCATACATGATATCCTTTATTACAAGCTGGAATTGAAAGACACCTTCAAAGGAAATGAAAACTGGAAACTTGCAATTGACTGAAAGTAAACTTCGAGGCGGATCCACGAGCTCTACTGGGCTAGACGAGCTTCGATGCCTCACTTGAAATCCCCCTGTCTCCTTTTGCTTACTGAAAAGGATGCCCACAACGTGGGTCAGTACACATCATGTACTGGCGAGCGGCTTTTTGGCCGAACTCGCAAATCTCTGCACTAAATCAATATGTTGAGCTAGCATTTACTAGTGATCTTTCTACTTGTCTAGGTTCTTTTTAACAATTCATAAGAACATGACAGATAGAATATATCATAGCAACTTACCCTCGTCGGCAGTCATCCCTGCACAAAACCACGTTAGCACAATTTGCATAATGAGTAATTCATGATTCATTCTTGCAGATATTGAAGTTGTCATTAGGGTCATGCAGGTGGACTATTCTACATGTTGGTCCATGGGTTTTCCCCATGATTAGCCGCTGTAACTCTTTGGTTCAGCTCGTCGCTAAGGACACAAATATTCGGCTACACTTTTAACATGGGTCCTTGCACCCAGTGTGCTCATAATCTCTCCTAGGTCGAGCGGTTCCAGGTGCCCCCAGATACCACCCGAGAGACAAATAATTCCTTGTATACAAGTTGTCCGAGACCAAATGCATGCTCTAGCCGTTCTATCAGATGAGACACACTTGGACTTATGCACAGGTATACGACACGTTTGATTCGTGCCTTCAGGTTTATCTCAACATGTACAAGTTCGTCTGTACATGTCTTCATTTCAAGCATACTGATGACAAGCAGATGATCATTCTTATCGAGCAGATAGAGTAGCAACACATATTCTTGCATTTGATTCAATTCAATTATCTTCTCTTATCTTTTGTGGATGTGGTATCGTTGATCATTGGGACAAGGCAACATAGTAGACTAGAGATCATTTTTCTTAGGCGTACAGATCAATGTCTGTTCGGTTGAAGCAACTCACCGAGATGAATCTTAGTTGAGAGAAGGAGGGACTTCACGTGCCGTTCACGAACAATTCACGCGGCCTACAATGGCACCAACAATTGATTAGCATACTTCGTCTCTTTCTCTCAAGATTCGGAATGAATGCGAAATGCGATGAAAGCGAACAATAAAAACCAATCATCGAAAACCAACACGAAAACGCATTCATCAAAACCAAGCAGCGAAGAGAAAACATTCAGCAAAACTCTTGGATTCATTTCAATAGAAGCCAATCCATCAATTGGAAAGGTTCATTGCATTTCATCCGTGATCAATCGATACCGGCAAAGGTTTCACCAAATACTCAGTTCATGACTGAGTCAACAAGCCGTAGGTATTACATAGTGGACCGCAAGGAGCGGGGCACTACAGCCCTTAGCTCATCATCGTTCAGATATCTCTTCTTCATTTTACCCGATGGCTTTCCTGGAGCATTGAATACCTTCAGTATTGTATCATTACTTTCATGATCTCCGTCGTTATTTCTGGAAGCCCTCGTTCTATTAGTTGCAACATGAGGCTTGAAATACATCGAACAAAAGTTTGCAATCTCCTCGAGAACATAGGCTTCACAAATAGAACCCTCGACCCGTGCCTTATTTTTCACCTTTCTTTTTAGGTGATTCAAATGTCGTTCGAACGGGTACATCCATCGATATTTGACGGGTCCACCAACACGTGCCTCATAGGATAGATAAATCGGCAAATGCTCCATAGAGTCGAAGAATCCAGGAGGAAACACCCTCTCTAGCTTCCATAGTGTTACCGCAATATCCTTCTCTTACTTTTCTAGACGATCAACGAGCAATTTCTTAGAACAAAGATCTCTGAAGAATATGCTAAGCTCCGTCAATGGATCCCAAACTGCCTGCGGTAAGAATTCCCAAAATGCAATCGGAATTAACCTCTCCATGAATACGTGACAGTCGTGGCTCTTCATACCCGTCAATTTGTTTTCCTTCGGATCGACATATCTTCTCAGATTTGACACATATCCGTCTGGAAATTTTAAGCCATGGATCCACCGACAAAGTCTCACTTTATCCTCCTTGTCCAGCAAAAAAATTGACTTCGGCAGGAACTGTTTTCCATTCTGCTCTATCTCCAGATAACATTCCATAGGCCAGAAAATCGTTGATGGTCCACATAAGGGTTACCTTCATCTGAAAATTCTACTTCCTAGAAACATCGTACGTGTTAGCGCCTACTTTCTATAACTGATTCAACTCATCTATCAAAGGCTGTAAGTACACATCAATGTTCCTCTTGGAATTGTTCGGACCAGGAATTATAACGGTTAGAAACATGTACTGAGTCTTCATGCACATCCAAGGCGGTAGGTTATACGGAGTGACAATCATAGGCCAGCACGAATACTGGGATCCCGAAAGACCAAAAGGAGTAAAACCGTCAGAAGATAGCCCCAACCTGACATTACGCGGATCTGAAGCAAAATTAGGATACACTCGATCAAAGTGCTTCCACGTTTCTCCATCGGATGGGTGATCCAACACTCCTTCAATCTGTTCTCGCATGTGCCAACTCATATTTTCGGCCGTCTCTTTCACCATAAATAATCTTTGCAACCGTGGCGTTAAAGGCAAGTAGTGCATTGAATCGGTCGGTCTTCTTGCACCGATAGACCTTCCTGTACTAGTTGTCTTATAGCGATCAGCACCACAAAATTTGTACACATCTGCGTCCTTGTCGTCTTTGTAGTACAGCATGCACCCATTGCGACAAGAATCGATTTTCTCGTATCCCATCCAGAGCGATCTCACCATCCTCTTAGACCGGTAGAAGTCTTTAGGCAACTTAGCACCCGCCGGCAAGATCTCTATAATCAACTCCAACACTCGGTTGTAGCATTCTTGCGACATGTTAAAATCTGACTTAATGCTCAACAGTCTTGTAACCACCTCCAACGGTGAATGATCCTCACAATCAGGATACAATGGAGTCCTTGCATTCTACAGCAACTCCATGAACTGTGCAGCATCAGCGTTCGGTGTCTCCTCAGGTGCATCATGAACGAAACTAGGCCCCACAGCGTCAAAAACCATGTTCACGCACCCGTCGTCGTATGCATGATTATCTGAAACAAAATTAGGTCCCGCATGCATATACAGCTCAACATAAGTCTCCGGTTCTGATGCTAAAGACACAAGTTCTCCGAGTGCGGTCCACTGATAGTAATTATGCGTGAAATCCCTCGAGTACAAATGATATGTCACTTTTACTTCTGGATAATATTTCACGTTATGACATTTCACACACGGACACTTAATTTTGGTGCCGTCCATGTACTGAGAGAATGCCTTAGCAAACTGCAGGAACTGCTCTACTCCCGCTATGTATTCATCCCGCACACCACATATATCATCAGGACGACGATTGTACATCCATGAACAATTTCGCAAATAGTAATTCATATCCATTTGGAAATAATTCTGCAAAGATGGACACACATTATCCAACAGGCACAAATTCGTATATTATATCTTATTATGGGACACACACATTAGTAGCGGACAATTACTAATAACAATGACATACAATCTAGGTCAAACTAGGTTGTACTAAGTCAAACAAGGTCAAACTAGGTCAAGGGTTGACCTACAGTTGACTTTGTCAACTCTTAGTCCAATCTAGGTCAGATGTTGACTCTACTTTGACTTTCAGTCAAAATAGTCAACCTTGGTCAAACAAGGTCAAATCTAAGTCAAATATCCTATTTTTAGTCATTACCTACCAAGGTACCCTTTACCTTATCGCTATTAGTATTCCAATACCAATACCTTAAGTTGGTACCCTTTACCTTATCGCTATTGGTACCCTTTACCTTATCGCTATTGGTATCCCAATACCAATACCGCGGTAACATGGTTGGTACATTAAGGATCTTTGATAAGATGATATATTACGAAAAAATATATCCTTATATATAGTTCTCCTACGAATTTTCTTTAACATTACGTAGGAGAACTATAAGGATATATCTTTTCACAACATGTCACCTTAATGTGACAACCATGTCACTCTCTCAGTCATATCCCTGAGCTACGATGCAGCTGCAGGCATTTAACATATCACGGTTTATAAAAATAACTAATAAATCTCTATCCTAACTAATAAATTAATATCCTACTTTAACATCTAATAACTCTAATATTCCTGCAGCTACGATGCAGTTGCAGGCAGTTCCTTCTAACATAAACTAATATCCTAATCTAAACTAACCCTTTAACTAAAACTAATATCTAAACAATGCTAATCATGAACTGTACACTACTACCTAACATTCACATGAACTATCTATCTCAAACTCTCTATCATAACTAATTAATTAATATCCTACTTTAACATCTAATAACTCTTATATTCCTGCAACTAAAAGGCAAATTAAACCATGGTATATACATGGTTTAAAGTATCGACCGATACAGATCCGATACGGCCGATACCGATACGGTTTGGCATGTTCCGATCCGATACCGACCGATACCAAATATTGATCGATACCAACATTGGGGGTCTTTGTTCCGGTCAATTCGGCAAAACCAATCGGTAAGGGTGACTACTATTTCATATAATTTCAAAACTACTAAGAAATAACGCTGAAATACTTAAAATTATGCCTAAATGTATAAAATATATGTTATTAAATGTAAATAATTTATTAATAATTATTTGTTTTCCGATACCAAAGTCTGATACTCCGATACGATACCGCCGATACTACCGATATCGCCGATACCAATACTCATAGGAATAGTCCGATACCGATTCCGATACCGATATTATGAACCTTGGGTATATATCGTCAACATTTCAGATTCTTAAAATGAATTTCAAATAGATTTTTGATTGTATATATATCTGTATTTGTGTGTATATACATTGTATACATATATATTTATATATGTATTTGTGTGTGTATGTAAGTGTGTGAGTATATATATACATGTATATATGTAGATATGTGTATTTATATATATATAGGTATATATGTATGTATTGTGTGTGTGTGTGTATCCTGTGTCCTGTGTCACAGAGTCGTGTCCGAAATAGGGTTAGGGTCCTGTCCCCTGCCCCCTCCCCCCTACCCCTGCCCCCTCCCCCCTATAGGGTATCCTATTACCATAGACTAATCTAGGACACTCTTAAGATATTAGGATATCTAACTATCCTAGGATACCAAATTCTAGCCAAGATACTAACTTAGGGTACTAACTTCTAGCCCATATCCTAATATCCTATTATCTTGATACCCTCAAGATACTAGCATAATTCTATGTTATCGTATAAACTCGAGAAAATTTTGATATAAAATCACCGTCTACTTGGATATTTTGATATGGATGTGTTTTAAAAATCTGCATATCACTTTGAAAGGTTTGGATTTGATTCAATGAGTGATCTTGATTTAATCTGTTTAATTTTCATTTAAAATGACCCCAAATATACTATAACCTGTACTCTTAATAATAATAGTAATAATAATAATAATAATAGTGTAGTAGCAGCACCACTACAAAAATATGTCAAATCAACATCTCGACTAGTAACGAAAGTTGTTCAATCCCTACGTAGCGACGGTACATCAAATGATTATCGACAAATATATTATTTGGATTCCACTAAAAAACCGTTGTTGCTATATTGTTGTTGTTTCGTCGCTAAATATCTAGTGACATCTTAGCGAAGGACCTGTTTCGTCGTTGCGAATCGTGATATATATTGGTAGAACAGATTTTTTTTTCATTTCATCCAAAAAAAATTCTCCTACCCCAAACTCAAAATTTCTCTCGTCCCCTAAAAATTTCGATTGGCGCCACCTTTATTTCCTGAGGCTCCCGACCGCCCATACACACTCGACTCATATGCCACCCTACGCCCCTCGACGTAGACACCACCAGAGTCTCTGACGCAGACACGGACGCTGCCCCATCGACGTATGCGTGCACCACCAGAGTCTTTGGGGACACGATGTGTGTCCGTGTGTCCGTGTGTGTGTGTCCGTGGGAGAGGAGGAGGAGGAAGGAGAGGAGTTAGGTTAGGGTTTACCTGAAGAAGAGGAGGAGGAGCTCGGATTGGGGGAGGAGGATCTCGAGGAGGAGGAGCTCACCGGAGGGGGAGGGAGTCGCCGGGGGGGAGGGCATTGACAGAGGGGGAGGGAGTCGCCGGGGGGGTGGAGGGAAATTAAAATTTTCGAGTATTTTCGAGTGAGAGTGAGGGAGAAAGAAGGAAACGGTGTGCCCTAAGTAAAAAAATTAGCGACGTCACGTGTTGACGTCGCTAAACGTCGCAAAAATGGCGACATATGCTAATAATATGTCGCCGAACGTCGCAATTCAGCGATGTAGTAAACTCCTGTCGCGGAACGTCGCTAGGCAGCGACGTTTTGCGACGTGTTTATAAAGTTGTCGCTAAATTACATAACTAGCGACGTCATTTCTTGCCGTCGCTATTAGATGATATTTTAGTAGTGTCAAGAGTTAGTAGTTCAGAATCCAACTAGGGCAGATGGTTCGATGGTCTGATCCACAAGGTTGATCGGGTTGACCGGATTGACCGAATTTTTGGAGAAAATAATAGTGTGACGTTGATATTAAATTAGCCCGTAAAAGCAACTGGTTCACTGGTTGACCAGTTCAATCGGCCAGTCCGGTCTGATTCGGGTTTTAAAACGCTGATTGCACCCTTTCAGGTCTCTTGGGAGTTAGACTACACAAACTCAAATAGAAACTTGTAATATGGTTATGACACGTTGTTTTACTTTTGCATTTAGTCCCTTGACTTTTTCTGTTTAGGTTTTGAAAAAACTTAAGGGATGAGATGCATGTAAGCCAAAGGAAAGTAATGGCCGAATTTTAAAGATTAAGAACTCGTGAGTTTTAAAAAAATAAGCTATCTTTCAAAACAAATCTATTTTAAAAATACTAATTTTAATTTTAATGCACACACACACACACACAAATATATATATATATATATATATATATATATATATATATATATATATATATATATATATGGAAGCGGATCAAAAGTTCCCCTAGAAAACTCCCTAAAAAACCCTCACTCTAATCCGTAATTTAATGTTAATATTAATTTTAATATTAATATTAGTGTTAATATTAATGTTAATATTAGCATTAAATACTAAAATTAACATTAAACTTAACATTAAAATTAATATTAAAATTAACATTAAAATTAAAATAAAAAAATTAATATTAACATTAACATTAATATTAACATTAATATTAATATTAACATTAATATTACGAATTAGAGTGAGGAGAATTTTTAGGAAATTTTCTAAGGAGGACTTTTGATCCGTTCCATACATACATACATATATATATATATATATATATATATATATATATATATATATATATATATATATAATCAGTCGGTCAGTACTTGGAGATATAAGAACTCAGGTCTACTTAAGGAGATTCGAGGCCCCTTATGCATGTTATTGTTGGAATTTCTTCAATTTTTTTCCTTTCAAATATCTGCAAGAAAAATAAAATAATAAATTATTACCGGCCTTCGGAGAAGTCGTGCACGTAGCACTGTCCTAAGAGTTCGTCCGGGTCTATATGCAGACTTTATCCGAACGCTCCTAGTGGTAAAATTCTCGCTCCACCGGAATCTCCTTGCCGCACAGGACGCAGAGAGATTGACCCACGACTTAATCCTGCCCAGAGCAACAACGAATTACAGAAGAGTTTCGGAAAGAGAAAATTTTGAGAGGGTTTTCACGTAGGATGTTCTGTGTGTTATGAGAAGAGAAACAACAGCAATATTGATAGGCAGATTTCATCTTTGTAACGGACATAAATTATGAATAATAAAGTGGAACGTTACAAAGCAATAACAGAATACAAAAAACGTGATACATTGAATATGGACCAGTTTAATGTGTCCAGTCGTTACGAATTTAAATGAATTATAACGGTCAGAAAAATCAATGAGGAGCACAAAAAAAAAATTTAGATTCTCAGTCCGAAAAGAAAATCAAATCGACATTCGACGCCTGCAAATGTGGGCACGCACCCGCACCCGTCCAAACCGCCGGCAGCAGTGCATGAGGCCACCCACACAATATTTCAATGTGGCAAATGGAAACAAAGGAATATATGCACACTCAACCTCTATATTCCAGCCAATGTGGGACTAATAGAAATGAGAGGGGAGTTAGTTTTTGAGTAAAAGGAGCAGTAGCAGCACCAACAGTTATGTCCTTAATTATAATAGGAATGAATAATCAAATTGAAATTATATTGATGGATGTCACATGTGGCCGTGTTTGAAATCATATGCAAGAGATCTTGAGATCTCAACATCATGAATTCATGATATGGACTAATTGATATTCTTATCCAAATATATTTTGTAAAGGCTTAATTCTGTGGTCTTTAGGAGTTCGTTTGTTGTATGATCATTTTCGTCAATTAAGGGGGAGCAACCATTTCATGTCCACCACATTGTATATTAATGGTGACATATATTAATTAAGACATGGCAACTAGGAATGACTAGTCAAATTGAAATTCTATTGATGGGTGTCACATGTGTATATAATTCTTCATGGTATGGCCGAGTTTGAAATCATATGCAAGAGCTCTTGACATCTCAACATCATGATGATATGGACTGGAATTTGTAAATGATCTTCTGATCTTCTTATCCAAATATATTTACTTAATTCTTTGGTCTTTAGGAGTTAGTTGGGTGCTTGATCATTTTCGTCAATTAAGGAGCAACCATTTCATGTTCATCACACTGTATGTTAATGGTGACATTTATTAATTAAGACATGGCAAGTGGGAACTATCTAGAATTGGAACAGCTATCCTATCTGGAAATTATTCATAGTCTGAGCTCACCGTGGCAGTGGTAAGCTTCGACTCCCATCAATAGTGTCATGATACACTACTCTTAAGGCCGGCTCGGAGGGTTGGGTTGTCCTATCCTTGAGCTAATTTTGGTTGTCCCTTGACCCTTATTGTCAGCTGGTCCTGGTAATCATCCGTGATCCTGATCTTTGGTGGAATCATGTTGAGTCTGGAGGGTTGCCCTAGCAGAGAGAGGTTGTCCAAGTACTAAGTTTTGTCCGGCTTACCCCAGGGCCGGTCCTGACTACTCTCAATGTTACTATTTTTTTAGTAGGTCATGGTACTATTGGTGGAAAGTCAAGACTCACCACAGCCACGTGGTGAGTCCGAAACGTGACCCTCGGGTTGACGGGTTGTCCCACTTTTCAGTATGTAAGACACCACTCTAGACCACGTTAAGCAAGCTGATAGGTGTGGAGTGCTCACTAGACCTGTCAATAGATAGTCGAAAATTTGAATCTGATTCGATTTCGTATCCGAACTTTCGGATATTTTTCGAAAGTTCCGATATCGGATTCGGATATCCGAATATTTTTTGGATATTGTCTTTTTTTTTTATACGAATTCAGATATTAAGGTATTCGAATCCTTTAATATTCGATCCGACTTTAAATTGCAAATTTCGGATATCGGATTCGGATTTCCAAAATTTTATATATATTATAGTATAATGTATATGTAATATATATTAATTAATAGAGAAGATTAAAAAAAATTATTCTCAACTGACTTTTACATAAATCAATTATAATATAATTTATATATAATAGTAATATATATTAAAGAAGAAAGGACGTAGAGCAATTGACTTTGGTTTTCGAATATTCGGATAATAACTAAATTTTTAATATTTTGGATTTTGGATTTCGGATTTCGGATATTCGAATAACAGCATTCAAAATTTTTAGCTAATCGGATCGGAGATATTCGTTAAACTAGACGGATACGGATTCGAAGTGTCAAAAGAGATATCCGTCCGGATATCGGATCGGATTCGAATATTACAAAAAACTTTCGGATACGGATACAGATATTGTCATGTCCGTACCGATAAGCATTCGTTGACACCCATAGTGCTTACATTGTTTTAAAAATCGGACCGGACCGGCCAGTTCAACCGGTTCACCCGTGAACCGATTATTTTTCCGGTCCGGTTCAGTATTGATCCGGTGTTTTTTAAAAATTAGTATTTTTGTAAAAAAATTAATGTCCATAAGGAATTAATTTTGACCACTTAGATTAATCCAGTGGTTGGACCACTGGTTGAACCAACTAGTTGAACCAATTTGATCCGATCCAGTGTCTTGGCCGGATCGTCCACCGGTCCGGCTTTTAAAACACTGAGTGCTCAATCTTGATTCCTCTTTTTTTTACGTTCAAGATGTATTAAAGCTTCATTTAATCTGAAGAGGTCAAACATTTTTCTCATAAAACTTGTCAAAGCCCAAATAGTATCCCCTTTTTTTTACCACATCCCAAAAAATCTGGCCAAAAAAAAAAAACTGAGAAATTATCTATGCAAGTTGGAAAACTGCAATTTTCACTCCTACCTCACTCGGTGGATCATAGGCAGAGGTAATGTAAATGTATCGGTGTCGGATACCAATTGGAGTGCTCAGGTCTGACCTCCCCCAAAAGGAAAAGGCAGTTGTCACTTGCTACTTTGTCATGTCGAAGAGAAGAACCAAATTTTCGAGAAAAAAAAACAGCATTTTTTTTCAGACCGCTCAGAAAAATCGACACATGTGTTAGATTATAGATTATATTTGTAATGTAAATATGGCCCATAAGTCCAAACGTGTAGATACTATATATTGTAAACAACTCCCATCAATAAAAATAAAACATTATTATTTCCTACATGGTATCAGAGCCTCCAGAAAAATCATACCCGTCATATTCCCCGAAACCTATACACCTCCACTGGATTCCGGCGTCCGATCGTGTCACGCCCCAGAACCAGAATACTGGAGAGCGGGGACAGACATAGCCAGTACGTATAATGAAATAAAATCCACGTCACTATACGGTCACGGCTGTCTAGATATATGAGGATTTAACTACAATCCATCAGTCTCCTATGGTCAAGAACAAGCCTATTGTCTCAATCACAAGCAAGTAGTAACAGTCACAAGATATTAGAGCATCAATATACAATAGTAAGGCGTCCCATACATTACATATTGGATGATCATGAAGCTAGTCGTACAAAATATCAGGACTAGCAAGAGTTTCAGTCATACATGATCAACCCTAGGATTTGTCAATCATGTTACAGCCTGTAGGCAGACAGTAAATAAAGGTGCAATACGAGCTAACACGTGCTCGCCGGCTAAACGCCTCAAAAGAATAATTTTACAATTAGAGTGGGAGGACAAAAGAAACCCACTCGTTGCCTTGGTTACGCCTAGTGGTCACCATCGGGCTGGAAGACAGGTGGATCCTCTGGTGCTGCTCCGATATCTGGCCACACAAAACCAGCTGGGTCAGACCCCAGAAAGAGCAAGTGCCACAAAGGAGGCTTCACTTAGGAACTAAAACCAGCATATCACAATAGAATATTAAAGATAATAAATAAAGAACTGATAATAATAGAGATAACAACAGTAAACTGAGTACGAGGAAACTATTCAAGTAGCCAGGTCACAACCCTTAAACCAAACAAGAACCGGGGTTGCAGCCCTTCACCTGAATAGAAACCCGTCTCAAATACTATTGGTACAGTGAAGACAATAAATGAAGAGAGGACACAGAACTGCTCCGGGAGCCAGGTTACAACCCTTAAACCAAATAAGGACCGGGGTTGTAACCCTTCGCCTGAACAGAACTGGACCCCTGATCTTTATTGCTAAGGCCAGTATAAATAATCATGGTATTAAGGTAAGGTAAAACATGACGAACATGGCATGGGATTGCAATAAGACAATAAACGAAGAGAGGACACAGAACTGCTCCGGGAGCCAGGTTACAACCCTTAAACCAAACAAGGACCGGGGTTGTAACCCTTCGCCTGAACAGAACTGGACCCCCGATCGTTATTGTTAAGACAAGCATCAATAATCATGTCATGTCACAATCTTGCACAGGATCAGGATAAGACTAAGCTGGAATAAACTACATCCAATCAATCACGGCCAATCAAGAGTACGGCTTGATACTTTTAACTAACTAGGGTTATCACAGGCCTAGTTACTAGCAAGATGCAATAAGATTATCCCAACAGCCACAAGTCCTGCAGACCATCCGGTTATCCAGGTCGAATGTCCATTTAGGAAGAATGCAACACATAACTGTGTGCTGAAAATGTGCCCTACTCGTCGGTAGGCTACAAGTCCACTGAATGCGCCCAGATAACGGAATTGCCTGTAGCTGGGAATCTCTTCATGACTACTGAATCATTCTAGTTAATTAGCCTTAGTCAATTTCAGTAGGTACCCCTGACCGTGGTACTCAGGGTTTCCATCCTAGACATGGTGCAAGACAGTATTAGTTTATTTGTACAAACACAATCGTCCACGGTGTCCAAGTCTTTCATACTTGTCATGTCAGGCTAGCTGTCGTAACAGCATGCCGAGATATATCATGTCAGTTTACTTGTCAAGAGTGCGCCACAGCGGGCCACTATCGTGTTCTATTCTTACAATATTATGAATGAGAGAAACTTGCATAAAATAACTAGTGACATATTCTTGATGCCAAGAAAATGATCTACAACTTCCACGTTGGGAGTTGGGAAAAATTCGAGCCATAATTCAGTCAATTAGGACATATAACAGTTAGAAATAGTCAAAATATGCATTATGCGGCCTATTCTGCGACACCATATGCGGCCAACTGCGACATGCGGCTTATGCGTCTCAACTGCGACATCATATGCGGCCAACTGCGACATGCGGCTCATGCGGCTCAACAGCGACATCATATGCGGCCAACTGCGACATGCGGCTCATGCGGCTCAACAGCGACATCATATGCAGCCAACTGCGACATATGTCTCATGCGGCTCGACAGCGACATGCTATGCGGCCAACTGTGACATATGTCTCATGCGGCTCAACAGCGACATCATATGCGGCCTACTGCGACATATGTCTCATGCTGCAGATGGACATAGAAGTTTGACCAAAATGCTTTTGGCCATAACTTCCTCATCCGAAGCCAAAATCAAGCGAAACAAAAGCCAAAACCGCATGAAATTGAATTCTCTACAACATAGAACCATTAGTTTTTGAAAATAACCAAGTTTTAGAGATCAAAACCAAGAAAATCAAAAAGTTACAAACTTAGATCTACAAGAAAATATCCATCAAAATAAAAAAGGCCAAGTTCTAAAGAGTCTTAGAATCAAGTAAGGAAGAGAATGGAACAATAAAACTTGAGATCCAACATGAAACAAGTTTGCACTTGCCTAGCTCTCTTCCCTTGTAGGTAGAAGAGTAATGGTGGAGAAGAAGAAGTGAAGGAGAAGAATAAATGAAGAGAGAGAGAGAGTTAGGTAGAAATATAAATGAGGGTGGTGGTGGTAGGTGGGGTTTTTCTTTTGGTTCATGGTGAACCCAAAAGCAAACCAAACCAAGCTAAGTCGAACCAAGCTAAGCCATAACCAATGACATGCCCAAATAACCATACAGGAAAATACGCAATACGAGTCAAGAATACGTACACGTATACCAAGATACGTAATACGAACCACAGGCATTACAACTCTACCCACCTTAAAAGAATTCCGTCCTCGGAATTTAATCAAGAGGCTAGAACTGCAAGGACAAGCTATACTAATCGTAAGCTATAACAAGCAGTCTATCATGCAATCATTTATTCAAGCAAGGAATTGAAAGCATAAGGCATAAGGAAGACATTATACCTTACGAGTCAAACAGGTCGGGATATCGCGATCGGATATCATCCTCACGCTCCCACGTCGACTCACCCAAAGAGTGATGACCCCAAGCAACTCGGATTAACTTGATAGTCTTGTTCTTGAGTGTCTTCTCTCTTCGGTCCAATATAGACACGGGCCTCTCCTCATACGAAAGGTTGGTACCAACAACCAATTCCGAATGATCCAGGATGTGGCTCGGGTCCGGGATATACCATCACAGTTGGGATACATGGAACACGTCATGCACCTCACGTAGCGACGGCGGAAGAGCGAGACGATAGGACACATCACCTACTCGCTCCAGAATATCGAGCGGCCCTATATACCTATGACTAAGCTTTCCTCGTACGCCGAAACGAATGACGCCGCGGTTAGGCGAAATCCTCAGGAATACATGGTCGCCGACAGAAAACTCAAGAGGGCGCCGATGAGAATCGGCCCAATGACGCTGGCGATCTTGGGCAACTCGAAGATGATCTCTGACTCTTCTGACCACTTCAACGGTCTGAGCAATCATTTTCGGACCAAGTATCTGCCTCTCTCCAACATCATCCCAGGCTAGCGGGGATCGACACTTCCTACCATACAGTGCCTCGAACGGTGCCATCTGGATACTGGCCTGGAAACTGTTGTTGTACGAGAACTCCACCAGATGCAGGCGATCTTTCCACGAACCACCGAAGTCGAGCGTACAAGATCGCAACACATCTTCAAGAGTCTGGATCGTGCGTTCTTACTGGCCATCTGTCTGCGGGTGATAAGCTGAACTGAACTGGAGGTGAGTTCCCAAACTTTCTTGCAAGCTACGCCAAAAGTGCGACGTAAATCTTGAATCTCTGTCTGAAGTGATACTGACTGGTACACTGTGCAACCTGACAATCTGCCGGAGATACATCTCTGCTAGCTGAGCCGTCGACTGACCAACTCTGAACGGGAGAAAGTGAGCCACCTTCGTCAGCCTGTCTATGACAACCCAAATAGCGTCTCTGCCAGCCGGGGATCTAGGCAATCCAGTCATAAAATCCATGGTTATATGCTCCCATTTCCACTCGGGAATCGGCAATGGTTGAAGTAGTCCAGCTGGTCTCTGATGTTCAGCCTTAACTTACTGGCAGACTAAACAACGAGAGACAAACCGGGCTATCTCCCTCTTCATGCCATTCCACCAAAAGTGCTGACGAATATCACGGTACATCTTCGTGCCACCGGAATGAATGGAATACTGCGAACTGTGGGCCTCTGCCATGATCTCCTGTCTGATATCTCCACTGGGTACATAAAGATGCTTACCATGTCGAAGTGTACCGTCTTCATGAATGCATAACTCTGGTCTTCGTCCTGTCTCGCACTCTGCTCTGAGTCGCTGAAGCTTGGAATCTGCTGACTGTGCCATCCGGATCCTCTCGACTATAGTGGACTGGACTTGCATGCTGGCCATCAATGCCACACTGGAAGGGAGGACAACTTCTATTCCCATCTTCTGAAGATCGGCTAACAGTTCTGGTTGCGCTGTCAGAAAATAAACTCCGGCTCTCCTGCTCAATGCATCTGCAACAACGTTGGCCTTCCCTGGGTGATACTGCAGGTTGACATCATAATCCACAAGCAGCTCTAGCCATCTCCTCTGACGCATATTGAGATCTTTCTGGGTGAAAACATACTTCAGGCTCTTGTGGTCGGTGAAAATTTTTACCCTATCTCCGTATAGGTAGTGCCTCCACAACTTAAGTGCAAACACTACAGCTGCCAGCTCCAAGTCATGGGTTGGGTAATTCCTCTCATGATCACGAAGTTGTCGTAATGCATAAGCTATTACCTTCCCATGCTGCATCAGAACACATCCTAAACCTCTGCCCGAAGCATCACAATACACTGAGAATCCTTCGGTTCCATCTGGAAGCGTGAGAATAGGAGCCGTCATCAAGCCTCGCTTCAACCTCTCAAAAGAATCCTGGCATTCTGCTGTCCAAGCAAACTGTACATCCTTGCGGGTCAACTGGGTCAATGGCGCGGAAATCCGAGCAAAGTCTGAAACAAATCGCCGGTAGTAGCCGGCCAATCCAAGAAAACTACGGACTTCTGCTACTGTGCTAGGTACCGGCCACGTTTCAATGGCCACGATCTTCTGGGGATCCACTTCAACTCCTCCTCGGGTGATGATATGACCCAAGTACGAAATGCGATCGAGCCAGAACTCGCATTTACTAAACTTGGCATACAACTGGTGCTCTCGAAGAATCTGGAGGACAATTCTGAGATGCTGCTCATGCTCCGCCTCACTCTTGCTGTAGACCAGAATGTCGTCTAGGAACACAATCACGAACTGATCCAAATAAGGCATGAAGATGCGATTCATGAGGTCCATGAATATAGCCGGCGCATTGGTTGCTCCAAATGGCATCACAAGGAACTCCCAATGCCCATACCTAGATCTGAAAGCAGTCTTCGGGATGTCCTGCTCTCTGACTCTGATCTGATGGTATCCTGACCGCAAGTCAATCTTCGAAAATACTGATGCCCCTTTGAGTTGATCAAACAAGTCATCTATCCTCGGGAGAGGATATCTGTTCTTGATTGTCACTGAGTTCAAGGTACGATAATCAACACACAATCTGAACGTACCATCCTTCTTTTTTACAAGAAGCATCGGGGCTCCCCAAGGCGATCCACTAGCACGAATGAATCCCTTGGTTCTGAGTTCTTCAATCATCTTGTACAATATCTCTAACTCTGACGGCGCCATCCTGTAGACTCTCTCTGATACTGGGGCTGTCCCGGGAATCAAGTCGATGGTAAACTCGATCTCTCGCTCTGGCGGCATCCCTGGAAGCTCTTCTGGAAAAACATCTGGAAACTCTTCGACTATCCGAGGTAACTGCACTGCTGCTACTGTCATCTGCAATAATGGAGGAGAAGGTTCAACTTCGCCTCGGGAGAAGGAAAACTCCGGCTCGCCTGGAATGCTAAAAATAACCCTGCCAATGTGGCAGTCTATCCTAGCATACTGGTCCCTCAACCAATCCATCCCTAAGACCACATCATAATCGGCCATCGAAAACTCTATCAATCTAGCGGGGAATTCTCTACCGCTAACTACGATCCGACACGAGGAAAATACTCTATCTACTCCTACAAGTCCATTACCAGTAAGTATATTGAGCCTCACTGATAATGACTCGGGCTCCAATCCTACCCGTGTCGCGAATCGTGCAGACATAAATGAATGCGAGGCACCAGAATCAAATAATACTGAAGCTGGAAAGGTGTTAACGAGAATAGTACCTGCCACCACTTCACCTGGTGCTATTCCTTCTTCTTCCATGGTCAAAGCTAGCACTTGACCATGTCCTCTGGGTGCGGGTTCCCTCTGCTGAAAATTCCTCTGCCTGCTCTGGATCAGGGCTTGGGCTTGGGCATACTGTTGCGGTCTCTGCTGCTGGAATGCCTGGACCTGCGTCGGCAATGGCCTCAAGAATGGGTACTGCAGCTGCTGCTGCTGCAGGACTGGTGCTGGTCCTCTAACTGAAGGACTAGAGAAGGCTGATGAACTCCCCCTGTTCGGGCAATTCCCAACCCTGTGGTCCGGGGCACCACAAACCAAGCACAAACCCTGTGCTCTGCGACACTCGGATACCACATGCCCTGGCTTTCCGCAGTATGAACATCCCACTGCGGAAGACTGCTTCTGCTTCTGCTGCTGAGGGTGCGTCGGGATGGAATGCTGAACCGACGTCACTGAGGCCGCCCGCCTCGGAGCTCCAATGGTCAAAGCCCTGGCTGCCGGGGCTGGTGCTGAAGACTGATTCATCTGGCCGTGAGATCGCTTCCGACCTTCGGTCCTATCCACGATCCTTTGGGAGGTATATTCATGCCTCCGGGCTGCTCTCAACTCTGCATCAAAAGTCTGATGCTCAAACTGCTCCACCGCCAATAAAATCTCTAGGTGGAGCCCCTGCTGGAACCGCTGGGCTCTATCGAACTCGGTCGCCACTAAGGTGGGAGCAAACCGACTAAGCCTGGAGAACTCGGCCGCATATCCATCGACCGTCCTGCCCATCTGCTTCAGATTGGTGAACCTCGTCTGTAGATCATACCGAGCTACAGCATCAAAATACTTGGTCTAGAATCTCTCCCTGAATACTGCCCATGAAATAGGGGCCACTAATCCATCGGCCTGCGCTGCCCACCAGCTGCGGGCAAGATCTAGTAACTGCAGGCGCACCACGGCCACCTTCTCGTTCTCTGGAGTCTTGGCTGCTTCTAGAATCACCTCTGTGTCCTGAAGCCATGCATCTGCAGCAATCGTATCTTCACTGCCATCGAAGAAGGGAGGGTTCAAGCGCTTGAAGTTGTTGGCCGTGCTATTACCCTTATGACCTCCTCTGGTCAAAGCATCTGCCACCGCCTGGTGCAAGGCATATCCGCGACGATCCTGGGAAGCTAATAGGGACCTGATGAGACCCACCAAAGTGCCATCATCAGGCTCTGCAGGCTGGACGGGCTGAACTGGTGGTTCTCCTTCGGTAGGCATGACTCTGGAGGCTACTCCTGAATGCTGGGCTTGATCCCCAGGTTGCTGCTGGTCCGCTGGAGGTGCTCCACCTTGCTGATCGGCAGGTCCAGGAACAATGCCGCTGAAGAAGACGACATAGGGAACAATAAGGAAGGACCAGGACAGATCAACGATACAAGCATGTGATCAGGTCAAGATTACAGGGATTCAGAAGATACGAGCAGAGATCAAGGGCGAATACTGATTGAGACATCTATTCGGTAAACCCTCACATATCTTGGTTTACAAGACCTGCATGGGCCACCACTAAAACCATGTCACGCCCTAGAACCAGAATACTGGAGAGCGGGGGCAGACATAGCCAGCTACGTATAATGAAATAGAATCCACGTCATTATACGGTCACGGCTGTCTAGATATATGAGGGTTTAACTATAATCCATCAGTCTCCTATAGTCAAGAACAAGCATATTGTCTCAATCACAAGCAAGTAGTAACAGTCACAAGATATTAGAGCATCAATATACAATAGTAAGGCGTCCCATACATTACATATTGGATGATCATGAAGCTAGTCATACAAAATGTCAGGACTAGCAAGAGTTTCAGTCATACATGATCAACCCTAGGATTTGTCAATCATGTTACAGCCCGTAGGCAGACAGTAAATAAAGGTGCAATACGAGCTAACACGTGCTCGCCGGCTAAACGCCTCAAAAGAATAATTTTACAATTAGAGTGGAAGGACAAAAGAAACCCACTCGTTGCCCTGGTTACGCCTGGTGGTCACCATCGGGCTGGAAGACAGGTGGATCCTCGGGTGCTGCTCCGATATCTGG
The DNA here is from genome assembly GCA_029216955.1 of Iris pallida. NCBI lineage: Eukaryota > Viridiplantae > Streptophyta > Magnoliopsida > Asparagales > Iridaceae > Iris > Iris pallida. The sequence goes on from JANAVB010035418.1 coordinate 870,564, forward strand.
CCACACAAAACCAGCTGGGTCAGACCCCAGAAAGAGCAAGTACCACAAAGGAGGCTTCACTTAGGAACTAAAACCAGCATATCACAATAGAATATTAAAGATAATAAATAAAGAACTGATAATAATAGAGATAACAACAGTAAACTGAGTACGAGGAAACTATTCAAGTAGCCAGGTCATAACCCTTAAACCAAACAAGGACCGGGGTTGCAGCCCTTCACCTGAATAGAAACCCGTCTCAAATACTATTGGTACTGTGAAGACAATAAACGAAGAGAGGACACAGAACTGCTCCGGGAGCCAGGTTACAACCCTTAAACCAAACAAGAACCGGGGTTGTAACCCTTCGCCTGAACAGAACTGGACCCCTGATCTTTATTGCTAAGGCCAGTATAAATAATCATGGTATTAAGGTAAGGTAAAACATGACGAACATGGCATGGGATTACAATAAGACAATAAACGAAGAGAGGACACAGAACTGCTCCGGGAGCCAGGTTACAACCCTTAAACCAAACAAGGACCGGGGTTGTAACCCTTCGCTTGAACAGAACTGGACCCCCGATCGTTATTGTTAAGGCAAGTATCAATAATCATGTCATGTCACAATCTTGCACAGGATCAGGATAAGACTAAGCTGGAATAAACTACATCCAATCAATCACGGCCAATCAAGAGTACGGCTTGATACTTTTAACTAACTAGGGTTATCACAGGCCTAGTTACTAGCAAGATGCAATGAGATTATCCCAACATCCACAAGCCCTGCAGACCATCCGGTTATCCAGGTCGAATGTCCATTTAGGAAGAATGCAACACATAACTGTGTGCTAAAAATGTGCCTTACTCGTCGGTAGGCTACAAGTCCACTGAATGCGCCCAGATAACGGGATTACCTGTAGCTGGGAATCTCTTCATGGCTACTGAATCATTCTAGTTAATTAGCCTTAGTCAATTTTAGTAGGTACCCCTGACCGTGGTACTCAGGGTTCCCATCCTAGACATGATGCAAGACAGTATTAGTTTATTTGTACAAACACAATCGTCCACGGTGTCCAAGTCTTTCATACTTGTTATGTCAGGCTAGCTGTCGTAACAGCATGCCGAGATATATCATGTCAGTTTACTTGTCAAGAGTGCGCCACAGCGGGCCACTATCGTGTTCTATTCTTATAATATTATGAATGAGAGAAACTTGCATAAAATAACTAGTGACATATTCTTGATGCCAAGAAAATGATCTACCACTTCCACGTTGGGAGTTGGGAGAAATTCGAGCCATAATTCAGTCAATTAGGACATATAACAGTTAGAAATAGTCAAAATATGCATTATGCGGCCTATTCTGCGATACCATATGCGGCCAACTGCGACATGCGGCTTATGCGGCTCAACTGCGACATCATATACGGCCAACTGCGACATACGGCTCATGCGGCTCAACAGCGACATCATATGCGGCCAACTGCGACATGCGGCTCATGCGGCTCAACAGCGACATCATATGCGGCCAACTGCGACATATGTCTCATGCGGCTCGACAGCGACATGCTATGCGGCCAACTGCGACATATGTCTCATGCGGCTCAACAGCGACATCATATGCGGCCTACTGCGACATGTCTCATGCTGCAGATGGACATAGAAGTTTGACCAAAATACTTTTGGCCATAACTTCCTCATCCGAAGCCGAAATCAAGCGAAACAAAAGCCAAAACCGCATGAAATTGAATTCTCTACAACATAGAACCATTAGTTTTTGAAAATAACCAAGTTTTAGAGATCAAAACCAAGAAAATCGAAAAGTTACAAACTTAGATCTACAAGAAAATATCCATCAAAATGAAAAAGGCCAAGTTCTAAAGAGTCTTAAAATCAAGTAAGGAAGAGAATGGAACAATAAAACTTGAGATCCAACATGAAACAAGTTTGCACTTGCCTAACTCTCTTCCTTTGTAGGTAGAAGAGTAATGGTGGAGAAAAAAAAAGTGAAGGAGAAGAATAAATGAAGAGAGAGAGAGAGTTAGGTAGAAATATAAATGAGGGTGGTGGTGGTAGGTGGGATTTTTCTTTTGGTTCATGGTGAACCCAAAAGCAAACCAAACCAAGCTAAGTCGAACCAAGCTAAGCCATAACCAATGACATGTCCAAATAACCATGCAGGAAAATACGCAATACGAGTCAAGAATACGTACACGTATACCAAGATACGTAATACGAACCACAGGCATTACAGATCGGCGCCCCTCCTCCCGGCCCATCTCTTACCCGCGGCGCCCAACTCCGCCTGATCGCGCCGAACGCCCCCGATCGCTCCTGATCCGCGCCGATCGCGTCGATCGCGGCTTCCCGCGCCTGACCGCGCCGATCCGCTCGCGGCTTCCCGGCTCCGACTGAGCCGTCCGGCGGCTGACCGATCCGCCGGATCCGCACGGCCTGCGACGTCCGATCCGCCCGTTCCGCGTCGATTAGCCGGATTCATCGATTCAGCGGCCGATTAGCCGCCGACCCCGTCCATCAGCGGTCGAATCGTCGACGTTGTACTTTATTTTGTAAACCCGACATCCGGTCGCTCGCCCCTACTCGCCAGATCCGGCGCCCCTGATCGCGACAGGTTCGCCGTGAACCCCGTCATCCGTCGTCCATCAGCGGTCGATTCGATACATCTTAGCTACCGGGGCAAAACTCTCTAAATAGGTGATCCCCTCAACCTGATGATTACCGAACACAACCAGCCTTGCCTTTAAGCGCTCAACACTTCCGTCAGAGTTGTACTTAATTTTGTACACCCGACATCCGGTCGCTCGTCCCTACGCGCCAGATCCGGCGCCCCTGATCGCGGCAGGTTCGCCGTGAACCCCGTCATCCGTCGTCCATCAGCGGCCGATTCGTCAGAGTTGTACTTAATTTTGTACACCCATCTACTTTCCAATGCTTTCTTCCCAGGAGGCAGATCGACCAGACTCCATGTCCTATTATCTTGCAGAGCCCAATCACAAGCTGGCCGAATCGACTAGTCCAAAGATGGCGGATGCAGAGACTTATCGGAGGCTGGTTGGGAGGTTGATTTATCTATCATTTACTCGTCCTGACTTAGCCTATGCTGTGCATATCTTGTCTCAATTCTTACAGGAGCCTCGCCAAGATCATTGGCATGCTGCTTTGAGAGTTGTCAGATATATCAAACATGCACCGGGACAGGGTATTCTTTTGAAAGCTGATTGTGATCTCCATCTTTCGGGTTGGTGTGATTTCGACTGAGCAAGTGTAGCACCCAGTTTCTAAAATGAGGGTAATTTTGAAATTTTGTAATTATAATTATTTAATAATGATATTTAAACCATATTATGATTTTTGGTGATTTTTAGTTATTTTAAAAACTATTTAAAACCACGACTTGTGATTTTGATGTTTTGCTAGTACAACCTTAGAGATTTCTTAACCTAGAGACTAACCATGATCATATGAGCCTAGCCATAGGTTTAGAACATCAAGTTAGGGCTTTTTAGCCTAAAGAGTATTTTGGTAATTTACTAGGAAATTATTGGATTTATGTAATTTATTATTTTTTAATTAGTTAATTAGTGTCATGTTAGTCCCTAACCTAGTTTACCCTAATCTAGAGGTTAGCTACTAACCTAGAAGCTTGAGGATAGATATTAGTCATTGGTTAAAGTAGTGTAAATATCTAGATATTTACTTTTGTGATATTTCTTGAAAACCTAAAGATCTAAGCTACCTTTACCTTGAAGTCAAACTTCCTTTAAGATGAAGCAAGCCAAGGACACCCTCCCCTACCCCCATGGCAGGCCACACCCCCCCTCCCTCCTTCCTATATAACCCCATCACATTCATTCATGATCAATTTACATGAATTCAAAACCTAGAAAATTTCTTTTTCATCAAACCTTCATAACTTCCTCAAATTTGAACCAAATCACTCCTAGTCTTTTGCATTGGGTTCCTACAACCTATAGGGTGCTAAGGGAGGCTAGCAAGCTGGACACAAGGACTTGGACACCAGCAAGTGGATAGGACACACCCCCCTCATTTTCTTAAAAAACTTGAGTTTTCACTCAATAGATAATTACCCTCAAACCTTGTTAATACTGTGATTTCTCTTCATAAATGCATGCATATAGGTATACCCTAACTGTGGGTCAAGTTTGGTAGGAAGTAGGTTTGATTTGGTGTCCGTATCGGACACGTATCCATGTTTGAAAAACTGTATTTGTTGAAATGCCACAAAGAGATGAATTTTGGTTAATTGCAAAACAAATTATATTTTTGGGTAGCCCTAGACTTGTAGGTTACAACCATACCTGACTGAGCACGTTTTGGGTCCATTTTCGTGTCCAAATCGGACACAAACCTACAGTACTGACACTGCACAGGGGTTCGATTAATCCCCTGCTACCCGACCCTAATTTCTCCCTCATCACGCCACATGGACACGTGCCACTTGGTACAGAGGTGGGGGCAACCTCTGACAGGCCCCCCCTCAAATATCTCGGCCTCTCGTGTCGTGTCGAGAGAGCTCTGACACGAACACGGGTTTTACACTGCACTGTGCGCACTGCACAGAGGACACTTCGCGCGCATCGTGTCGCACGGATACGACACTTGGACACCTCGTGTTTGCACGAGTGTGTAGCCCAACATGTGGGCTACACGTGGGCATGACCACGAGATCCCACGTGGCTCGTGTCGTGTGCACGAGACGCTGGAACACGTGCACGACGCGGCCTGAAACACGTGTATCAGTCGAGTTTTCTCGACTGATACGGACCTCATGTCGTGTCCTGGAGTGACTTGGACACGGGGCAGGCACTTGGACACGTGCACAACCCCCAGGCGCACCTTCTTGCACGAGCACGAGACACGTGTGTGCGTGTGTCGTGTCCTAGAGCTAGGTGCACGCGTGCACGACGCGGTGACATTTTCCTGTGTCAGTGTTTACCCGATTGGGTTTTTTAGGGTTTAGACACGTCGTGTCGTGTCTAGACTTTGTGTCAGGCACCCTAGACACTAGAGGACACCTAGGGACACTGTTACCAACCCTTGGTTGGGGACCATAGTCGAGTTTAGGGGTTGGTTTTGGGTTTACCCTAACCCACTGTCACAGTGATTTATTTCCAGTTTTTGTATTGTTTTTCCAGTTTTCAAATTCGAGATTCAAAATGATTTTTGATGTTTAATATACATGTATTTGTATGTATACGTATTGTATATACATATATATGTGTTTGTGTGTGTATAGGTGGGAATTTGGGTGAAATTGCATGTGTATATATGTATATATGAGTATATGTATATATGTATGTATTTATGTATGTTAGTGTGTGTGTGTGTGTCTATGTTCTCTGTCACAGTGGACAGAGAACCCCCCCCCCTACTGTCCAGAAATCACATCTCTCTCTCTCTTGTTCACTCTCTCTCTCTCTCACTCTATTTCACTACCTCTCTCACTTTTCTCTCTATATATATATGTATTGTATATATATATATGTTGTATATATGTATGTTTTATATATGTATTTGATATTGTATCTATATATTTATATTTAGGGTATATAAGTAGTATATAGGCATATATATATATATATATAAAAACATACATATATACAACATATATATATATACATATATATATATATATATATATATATATATATATATATATATATATATATATATATATATATATATATATATGTGGTATAGAGATAGATATCTATGTGATATTAGCCTATGGTATTCATTATGAGCCTATGGCTATGAGGTTAGGCTTTTGACCCTTGTTTCACTAAAGTTGACCAAAGTCAACCTTAGGTCAAACTTGACCTAGTTAACCTAGATTTGACTTGAAATAACCTAGAATGACTAGTTTGACTAAACCCTAACTAATTTGACCATGGTTGATCTAACCTTGACCTAATTGACCTAGAAATGGCTTGGATGGACTTTAAAGGGCTTGATAACTAAGGTTTGACTAAATTCTAGGCTATTAAACTAGTTGATTTATGGTTGACCATATGGTTATGAGGATAGTCCTATGTAATTTAAGATATGTATGGGGTTAAGTGGGATAATTAGGAGTTGTGTCATGAATTGGGTTAGCCCTATAGAGTTGACTTAGATTGTTAATGGTTGACCCTTAACCTAATGACCTTGTGACTAGTCTATGTTGACCAAAACCTTAGTTAGTCTAAGTTTGACCTAGATTTGACTAACCTTGACTTGCTTGACCTTGTTTGACTTAGTTGACTTCTTATGACCTAGTATGACTTAAGTTGACCTAGTTTGACATTGGTTGACCTAACTTTGACTAGTTTGACCTGGTTTAACTTTTAAGGTTGACCAGAGTTGACCAAGAGTTGACTTTTGATCAGATTGACCTAGAATCATGTAGTATTCATTGTATACTCTATTTTTACCATTGTGGATATATTGTGACCTGTTTCACTCTAAATAGGACTCTGTGATACCAGTTCGGACATCTATTCATATCAGTCATACAGGGTGACAGACGAGTACATTCTCTGATCATTTCATACTTGTTAGGATTTATATTCTTGCTCTAGATTACTTTACATGATGCTGTCACGTTATTATCACAGATTGGTACTATATGGATCTTGTCATGCGATGTTATCCCCCTCGGGGTGCATCAAATACAGTTGTCATGTGCTTTTCACGAACATCTTGTATTTTATGTACACCGCTTTCATGTATACTCTTGTGCAATCTTGTACTCTCATGATCACGTGAGCAAACATGATAAAAACCTCTTGTGCAAGGTAACGTAACTTGACTGGATCTTTGTGTATTGATTGGGGAGGGTGAGTAGGAAATGGTTATGTGATCAAATTCCATCTTGTATAATCTTGTAAAATCTTGTGAAATCTTGTATATGTCCTAACCCGTTTATATAACCATATCATGCTCTAAATCACAGGTTTCCTACAGTTCTTACTTATCATATATATAGATATTTTCAGTTATCAAATCTCTCTCATTTTTTATATATATTCTTTACAGTCCATGTATCTTACTCTATGCATGCTTTACATTTTCCAACATGATATGAACTGCGTGAGATGTATTGTGCTCGTTCCTGTCCTGACTGGACCTGTTGAAAATATTACAGATGATGATGGTGACTGTCCTACCTTCTTTGGGACGCATGAGGGTGACCTTCAGGAGCCTGAGGAGCATCTAGCTCAGTAGAGGGTGCCTAGTCTAGTCTAGTGTTTATAGTTTTCTTTTTGTATCGGATTGTTCCGATTGTTAGTTGTGACTTAGTTATATTTCAGGTCTTGTACTTATTTGTGTTTGACATCTACTTTGTGTGGTGTGATAACTCTATTTATATTCAGTTTCTTCCTTTCATCTGATTCCATATCATGCTCTATCTTTCCTAGACTTGTGTTTGAGATATAGAGTTGAGATGTTATGTTATACCTCCGTACGGAGATGACAGGTTTATATATCTTGTTGTTAGATGTTAGATGTTATAGATGACCTATACAGCGTTCTACCGCCGACACTGCGGCGTAGGCTGGACGTACCCACGTTCTCGTGCCCCTAATCAGGGTGCGGGTCGTGACAGCAAGTTGTCCCTTGACTCGCCGCTCTGTTACAGGCTGGTTGGTGTTTCTGGGAGGGTCTCCTATTTCTTGGAAGAAGCAACCAACTGTTTTCCGATCTTCCGCTGAAGCTGAATACCGATCTCTTGCTGCGCTTGTTTGTGAGTTGAAATGGTTGAAGGAATTATTGGTGTGTTTGGGCGTTCGCCAGGAGTCTGCTATGTCGGTGTATTGTGACAGTCAGTCAGCCCTGCACCTAGCTCAGAACCCGGTATTTCATGAGCGCAGTAAGCATATTGAGGTGGATTTGCATTTTGTTCGCGATGCTATTCGAGATGGCACCGTAATAGCCTCGCATGTTCCTACTTCTTCTCAACTTGCTGACATCTTCACCAAGCCCCTTGGAAAGCATGTGTTTGATTCTTTACTTCCCAAGTTGGGCATTTGTGACTTGCATGCTCCAACTTGAGGTAGGGTGTTAGATTATAGATTATATTTGTAATGTAAATATGGCCCATAAGCCCAAACGTGTAGACACTATATATTGTAAACAACCCCCATCAATAAAAACAAGGCATTATTATTTCCTACAACATGAACCGACGCTAGTGTTACGTGTCGATTTTCCATTGGCCTCAGTTAGTAAAGGGAGTAGAGTGTTTTCTTCCCCATCCAATCACGTGTTAACACGTGGCAGTCGACTTTTCTTTTTCGGTTCAAATTTTCCGACTCGCATGACTTTTCCGAAGAAAAAAATTTGAAGTCTTGCCCCCTCACTTACAAACTCGTTTCTCTAAAAATTGCTTTTATTTCAACTGCTGCTTTCAAACTAGAACTTATTACAAAATTTTGGGCGCCTCTAACGCATGGCCAACCACTTTTATCTCGAACAAATTAAGAAAATAGGAAGGAACAAAAAAAAAACATAACTACATAACTTAAATTCCCTAACACGCAGCCTGAACCGCAAGTCGCCTGGTCGTGCCGCCGCAACCGCACGGTCCGAGCACATCCGTCGTCACGTTGAGCGAGCAATGCGACTTTCCTAAGCATGCCTGGAAAAATTTAACGAAATTTATTAACGATAAATTATCACATAGATTGATCTAAATACCAGTGCAGCAGAAAAAAAAAGGATTATTTTGTACAAGGATACCAGGTGTAGACCTAATTAAATTTTGTGTACTGGATTTGTTCAAAGTTTTTCAGTAACGCATTTTAGCGACAAAACAAGTCTTTCAATGACGAACGTTCGTCACCAAAATACGTCACTAAAAAATTTCGAATATCAAATCCGGTACCCTTATACAAAATAATCCAAAGATAAATAAATATAGAGCCGATCTATCGGTCGGCATCACCTTCTTAACGACTTCTAAGGCCTTCGGAGCGTCGCAGTTGCCCTTCTTGAAGGAGCCGTAGGTGCCTTGCGGGTCGCCGAAGCTCGCAAACTGGACCTCCGAGAAGGTCCCGTTCCCCTGGCACGAGAGCTCCAGCGTGCTCTCCTCGTTCGCGCTGGCGTAGACGGTCCCGACCTTGAGAACCTGGAGGTTCACATTCGAAGTGTCGCCGCCTACCTCTTCGAACAAGATCAGCAGGTTCTTGCGTCCCACCTTCGTGAAGGATCTCGGTACATGATACCTGGACACTCAAACCTTAGTCTCAAAGATGAGAGTATGTATGTATGTATGAACATGTTTCAGTACCATCTTTGAGTAGGCTCTCCGCAGCCAGTTCGGCAGCTGCCCGCTCCGTACGGCTGTCGGTAGTCGCACGGCTGACACGTATTGATTTCCGCGATCTTGGCAGGCCAGTACCGCCCGAGGCTGTTGCCGTTCACCCACGCCTGCCCTTTCCCCATGCCCTGCAAGTCCAGGACCAGGCGGTCGTCGCCTGGAGGAACATCGAACTTCGTCTGCAACCACGACGAGCACATAAATAAGTAACTAGTCTTGACCCTCTCCAGACCATGCACTTTTCCGAAATGTTGAGATTTCGGAAATATACGAGTAAAAAAAAAATGTACCTTGTACCAGGTCATAGACCTGTTCTTGGGACATCCGACCGAGTGCCACAGGAACATGCCTACTGGCCTCGTCGAGAAGAGACGCTTAGCCTCGCCGTTCAATCCGACCTGATCAAAAATGGAGATCAATTATTTTTTCTTGTGGATTTAGTTCGTATATATTTGGCAAAGTCACCTTGTATGTCCATGTATTGTTCGATATGTCTAGTGTTTGGTTCCCATTCCCAATCACTTGAACAGGACCTCCTACTATTCCGGCAGGAACGTTCTCGAATCGCGCACCATAATTCTGAAGAAAAGTAAAATTCTTATATTATTATCAAGACTGAACTCTCTCTTTTTTTACGAAATTTTATGCACGCTGCGTTGCATGTCTTTTTATAAAAGGAATATACATCTCGTAGCTCGGTTTGTAGATCTTTTGCAATCCAGTTAGAGTTTTATGCCTCTCTCCTATAACCACAAGGATTACAAAAAAAAAAGACTGAACTCGATCGATCGATCGATCTTTAAGAATTGAAATTACGTAGAACGATTCATAAGGTACGAACCGCTAGGCCAACTGTGGCACTGAGTAAGGATATAATGTTCTTATGAGGCCGAAAATATGCCGATGCCTCGAAGACGAACTGGAAGTGACCATTGGTAGCATATTGGGATCCTGTTCAAGTACACAACTACATAGTTAATTTGAAATTATATATATAATGAGTAAGCAAATTATAGTTAAATTACTAAAGAAATCAATCCAAAATTCAAGTTCTAGCCGAAGGACGAAGATTTATCAAGATCCACAAATTTAATTTAGAAGTAGTCCACAGAGAAAATTACCAATTGGGTGACCATTAACGTAAGCATGAAGAACATGGCCGGTTGTATTCACACGGAGAGTCATTTGCATACCCCCAGAAGCGTTAAGCTTATCGCCGGACACGCTGCATTTTTGATTTGATAAGCATGTAAAAGGAAATGAAAAATTAACAATTCCAAACATAACTACAAAATGAAAAGTTAAAAGAAAAATCATTATATACATGCCATAAACTTTGATAATAATGCTTTTTATTATGGGATTGTGAAAAATTAAAATGCGAAGAGGTCTAGTTTGACAAATAAGTTAATTACGAAATTTTCCATCTTTCTATAGGTAAACAAACAAGTATATTATTAAAACATCGGAATGTATTTTGAAAATCAACATAGAATTTTTACAGTCTTAGTATTTAAAATTTGCACTACAATTTTACACAACCTTCAATATCGATGCCTTGCTCGTCTTGCTAGCAAAATATTTATAAAAAAAGAGTAAATTATTATTCATTAATTTACTTCTCTAGCCAAAATTTATTGCAAAGTTTCTAAGCTACCACAAGTAAATTTTTTAAACGCCTTATATAATGGAATAAGATTATAAAAGGTTAATAACCATAGGTGTATACATACCAATTTCAATTAAGGGTGCGTTTGATTACAAGGTGGAAAATAAGTGAAAAATAAACTAATTCCACGGAATTATTTTACTAGGAAAAAAAGTCCATGGAAAAAAGTCCATGGAATTAATTTGGGTGTTTGATTGTTGTTATTTTTCATGAAAAATAGTTATTTTCCATGGAAATTGATATTTTCATATAAGCTTGGCCAGTTTTATTTTCCACCATTTTGAAGGAAAATATGAAAAATAATAGAATTTTGGAAAATAATTCCATGGAAAATATATGCTATCAAACACTATAATTGGTGGAAATTTTGTGAAGGAAATATTTTTCAGAAAAATCCTTTAGGCATATTCTTCTAATTTGCATATTATCACGCAAATCATATTTAGAAAATGCAAACTAGGATATATAAACCTTTACCTGGTCATGTACCACAGGTAGTCACTGGTGTCATTTGTAGTATTGATCTGCTCAAGGAGTTGGTTCTTTGTGAAGGACCCCTTCCCGTCCAGAATATCCTTCATCTTCTCCGGTCGCCATTCCCAGCTCCACTTTGCAGCTCCCGTCGCGGCTTGCTTCACGTATATCGATGTCTGGGTGTTTACCTTGGCGGTATTGAAAACCTCTTCCCTACAATCAGGAAGGATACTGATAGAACGAGCAGGCAGGTAATAGGTTGTCCCATCGATCGTTACGGTTGCATCGCTTGATTGGTTGCCATTCTCAAGGAAACAACCTGCTATAGAACTACTCACGATTGAATAGTTTGTCACCTGCAAAAACATATCACTACTAAAATAAGTCATATTGGCGACAAGTTTAGCGACGCATGAAGAAAACGTCGCTGTTTTTGTTGTAGTTAGCGACGGAAATGAAAGACGTCGCTAAATGTCACTATCAGCGACTTTCAACGTCATTTAGCGACATGGTTTATTATTAGGATAATAAATTGTATAACTAGGAGGAGGAGAGAAAAGTACAGACCGTCAATGAATTGCCTAAGGAGGTACTGTTGACATCTCCGAGGGTGAGAGCTTTCTCCATTTTCTTAAGCGCGACATGAAGTTGTTTTAGATGTCCATATTTTGGTTGTCTCAAATTTCCTGTCAAATTTTGTCAACAAATAAGAGCAAAATTCCTACATGGTTGTTACGAAGAAAATCTATATTCTTAATTCATTTGGTTTTTATTTTGGTTTTGTTTCAAATGTAATATACCCTAGAAAAAGGTATTGAGAAGCAGATGTCCATATTTTGGTTGTCTCAAATTTCCTGTCAAATTTTGTTAACAAAATAAACAAATAAAGAGAAAATTCCTACATGGTTAAGTACTATTGTTTCAATGTTACGAAGAAAACCTATATTCTTAACTCATTTGGTTTTTATTTTGGTTTTGTTGTTTCAAATGTAATATACCCTAGAAAAAAGGTATTGAGAAGAAAGATGGTCATGTGTATCGGTATAGAGAGTTTACAATGAGATATGTTATCAAATTCATATGACATATGAGATCATATTATGGAATTTCAGAAGACAATAGTACCATATTCATCAAGTGGAGCATCGTAATCATATGAAGTTGCGATGTAAGGACCACCTGACGTGCGGCCAAAATTTGTTCCTCCGTGGTACTGCAAGACCAACCAATATTGATAATTTGAAGTGTAAGATAAATATATCAGAAAACAAGGGTAACAACATAATAGGAATGTATGAAGCATCTCTATATATTGACAAAAGGTCAATGAAACACTTTGTTTAAGCAGAAATATGTATAAGAGGAAAAAACTTTGAATTATGAATTCTCTCAAAGCTCTTTAGCTCACATAAAGCCCTTAGGAACTCATAAAAAGGTGAAACAATATTCCCGAAATTTTGTATCCGTGTCCTCCGTCGCATCATCATTTTCCTTCAGGCAAAATCCGGACAAATTGACTTAGATTTCCTTTGATTTTAACTTTGATCTCGTCAGTCCCATGGCTATTTTCTTTTATGTTTGAGTTATTGTAATTTCCAGTACCAATCTTTTCCATCTATGTTCTTTAAAGTTTCTTATGTTTTTTTTTTACATAGAAGAACATTTATTTAACGCCTTATGTGGATGTCCACGAATATGAAATTTCAATACTTGTAGTATTAAGATATAAATCATGGAAAACATTTTTAAAAAAAGTTCATTTTGTTCTTTTGTATATGATTTAAATTAAAAACATAGAAGTGTATGATTTCAATTTGCTTAAAATTCTCTAATACATATATTATACTTCTTTGGAGAATATGTATGTCAAGAAGAACAAAAATCCACTAAATGGCATTTAACATTTAAGATGTTAAAACAAAAAAAAATTGTACCATGTAATAATTTTGGAAACTTCCACCAGACTGAAAGAACTTAGCAATAGCATAAGCCACGTCTTCTACCGGCCTGTGTGGAGTACTCTCACCCCAAGCTTTGTACCTAAGAATTCAAAGACCGAGTTATATATTGGTTAGCGAGAAGAAACATCACATGATTGTAGAAGAAATAGATCAGAAAATGAAAGAGTATTTACCATCCAGCCCAGTTCTCTGTCCACATTTTGGGACTATTAGGATTATTTGGTTTGAAACTATCACAATAATATCCATTGCATGTGTTGATCTGAAAATTAAAAAAATATATATATATGTATCAACTGTTATGATGAGAGAGCTCTTTTAACAATACTTCTAAGTCAAATTAGTCTAAGATTTTGCAAGTATGCAAATTTTAGGTATTTGTAACTATAGTACCATAGGTGATGGCGCATCGGATTGTTGACACATTATCCATGGTACACCAACATTAAGCGACCTGGCCATATTTGCACACCATTGGATGTAAGATTTTCCTGCTTCTCCATAAGCTCCCATGATGTTTCCATATTCATTTTCTATCTGTCAATTGCCACAAAGTGAGCATACAATTTCACCAATCAGTACAATACTAGTAAGGTTGAGAGTGGAACAATGCTATTCATTTTCAAAAATGTTGAATTGCTTAGTAACAAATTGCAATTGAAAGTAAACCTCATGAGCTAGAAAGAAAGAAAAAATTCAATAACACAACCATAATAATTTGTTAAAGCTTCATATATAATTTCAAATAAATTGTAAAAATTTGATCTTCGAATTTTTTTTTTTCCAAACTAATACATTGTTGCTGCTAAGTTGTATATATATTTACTTTCTCAAGGAGAAGGGTTTTAAAAAACTAATAAAAAAAAAAATTGAATGGGTGATAAACTTAACCTGTGTAATGATAATTGGACCCCCTTGTGGTGCCAACAAATTCTCTTTCTTAACCATGTCGACTATTCGAGTAGTGAACTTTTGCATCTGATCCTGAAAGTTCAAATTGCCAAGGAACTTAAAGTTCATGGAACTATGTAACAAGTTTAACAAGATATTTGCAATAAATCATTATATATAAAGAAAACAATTAGAAGAATATATTGATATGAGGTTAAGTTACCTTAAAAGCTTGATTATCCGTCCTAAACTGAATTCCGGGAATTTGGTGTAGCCATATAGGAAAACCCCTAGAAATAATCAACTATACCAGGTTATATCTAAAATATATGCTCGAATTAAATATAAGTTAACTATATATAACCATTACCCATAATTCCATTCTGCACAAACATAAGGTCCAATCCGAAGAACAACATAGAGTCCAGCTTCCTGTACGTTCTTGATAAATCGTATAAAATCAAAATTACCTGTAAAATCAAACTGAAAAGATGCAAAAAAAAAAAAAGGAATTAGATATTGAATGTTGCAATGTAGTTTTGATTTCTTTTCTAAATTAGCATAAAATTAAGAACTTGCGTACCTCTCCACGTTTTTGCTCATGGACATTCCAAAATACGTATGTTTCGATGGCGTCGAGGCCACCTTCCTTCGCCTTTTGTATTAAGTCAGGCCACATCTACAATAGAAACAGCCAATGTAAAATATATATATATATATATATATATATATATATATATATATATATATATATATATATATTGCTTAAATTAATTTGTTCATCATGAAAAAAAATACATAATTATATATATGGTCACCTATTATACATTATGAAGAGCTATAATTGTATACCTCTGCGGTACTCCGGGGATAATGAATGGCGCCACAAATCAGAAGCCTGTGCTCTCCGTCGATAATGAATGCTCTCCCGTCGTAAGAAACGTTCGTCGCGGATACTGATCTC
Organism: Iris pallida; assembly: GCA_029216955.1. NCBI lineage: Eukaryota > Viridiplantae > Streptophyta > Magnoliopsida > Asparagales > Iridaceae > Iris > Iris pallida. The sequence continues at coordinate 885,848 of JANAVB010035418.1, forward strand.
AGAAATAGTAAGAAAAATAATTTGGCCATGAACACAGCTCTAAGAGGTCCCATTGTGGCTCTTTTGAATGAAATCTCTCGACACTCTAATTATATTTCTTCCGATATATTGCAAGGCTTTATAGGGAGCAGGTAGGAGTGTATGGATGTCCAAGTGGTTCAAAACTCCTATTATTAGAGTGAGTGAACTTCCGCAAAACCTTCTAAAGACTCGGTTTTAGTGGACTGGACTCTCTCAACCCCTGTGGTAAGTTGTATACATACAATGGAAGTTATTCGATGCCCCGGGTGGCTGACCCGGACCCGACCGCTTTTATCCGGACCGGACCCGGTTTTGCGCTCCTAGGTCTAGTCCTCAAAAATAGACTCCGACTTCCAAACCAATAGGGTTCGGGTCAAGGTACATCCCCGAATGCAGAATATGAATAGGTAAGGTACTATGAGCCGAATACACGTATTATGCAAAGATCGTTTTTGCAAAGTTTCCCATTTTTATGGGTTCTATAAAATTTCATGATTTTTTAGAAATTAGTCTGGACAGAAGAATGGTAGAGTACAGATGGTCGGCGCGTCATGCATGGGCAGGCACACAATAAGCATGCAAATGTGTCCACCAGAGCTCTAAGTCGCACGCCATTAAAGCATTGGCCAAGAACTGACCTAATGGGGTCAACAGCACCTAAGAAACATAGAGACACCAAAATTGTTGTCATCCATGTTGAATCGGACACATATCGGACTGCGGACTCCAAATTGTATTAAAACACATCAAAGTATGTGCTAATTTCTAAAACATGTATCGTACCTTGCTATTCATACATATGACCTGGAATATGCATCTAGGTCCCAGTGGCCGTAGTCCATTGGAAACGGTGGAGCACCCCGGCGCAGTGGCGCAGGTTCGAGCCCCCTTGGAGGCATGCCTCCAAGCACCATTAAGAAGTGGACGCCCTCAAAAAAAAACATGCATCTAGTTATAGACACCAGTATCATCAGATTCACCTACGTCAAAAGTGTTGCATCAATCTATCGGTTCCATTTACACAGATTCGCGTTCGCCCTCTGCAAAGGCTACATATACCTCAAAAGTCCAGAAAGAAGGGTGATGGCTCGTCATATTTAATCAACACAGGTTTATGAGACGGAAAATTATTTTTGTGGCAACAAGATATCAAAAGCAAAAGGAAAGCATGAAACGAACCGGATCCTGGAACCGTATAAAATCATATTACTAAACCATCAAGATGTCGATATGTACTTTAGATAAAAAGAAAAAGTTCCAAAAATCTATAACTCATCGCTAGAAGCACACGTCCGAATTTAGTACATGTATACATCATCTTCATACAATAATGACATGCAGAGGGGAACAATTACACAAACTATAGATAGTTTAGATAGAAAATTATAGCTTGAAAAGTTGAAAGAGAGGAGACTGTTAATCGGGGTCACTAGTAATACATGAACTGCTGGGCTGCAGCAACATTCCCAGGGAAACCACCATCATAGATCGCCTGGCTGGCTCCAGCACCCATTCCCAGGGAAGCTTGCTTCAGAGCGTGCTGACCGTGGGCTTGCATCAGAGCAACCTGACTGGTTCCTATCTTGCTCAAGGCAAGGGATCTCTCGTAGGCCAGGAGGTCATTGGCTGAGATACCAGGGTAGGAAACAGGAGGAGGAGCTGGAAGTGGAGTCGTGTTAGTTCCAGGTGGAGTGGGCTTGCTGCCCCATGAGCACTGCAAGGAAAAAGAGTCACATTTTGCATGACCAACGAAAAGCAGAGAAGACTCGAACTTTTAACTGAAACCATACCATAATGTATTGCAAGCATGTGAAGTGGATTAGTGGAAGTGACGAATGTGCCACTTTTTTTATCCACTTTTGTTGTTTGGTATAATTGTGAAAAAGCGCGCTTACGAGTGAAGTTCATGAGGCTCATCCCTGAACACCTCAATATAGCTGGAGCAACTCTCTTTCGTGATACCCACACCTCACAACGCCTCTCGGCGGAACCCATTTCTCATACATATTCTACTTTTTTTTTACTCGCATAAGTACTTAAATTCTATCTTGGTTTTTAATTTAGATTTTTGGTTCCGCTATTAGTGTTACTATGTTAGTATGCTATTGCCTGTTGTTCACAAGAATAAAATATTAAAGAATTAATTGATTATACTATTGTAGTATTGTGTAAAAGAGAAAAAGATAAATCGCCGATATTTTTTATAAGCTTAAAATTAATGTTTAATATATCTATATGATTTATAAATAAATTCTATAAAATCCACAATAAGTGTGCTTCACCTTCATAAGGCTCATGCTCTCGTCTTGTGTCTAAGCTTTAGTCCTCAACATATTTTGCACAGCAGTGCGCCTTTAATAACTACGTTGTTTGGTTACAAGGGGACTACGAATTCCTCTTCTTTCTAACATAAAGTAGGTTTGTCCCCTTGAAAATGTGAATCCCGCATCCCCACTTTCAAGCCCGATGTAGGATGAAAGAAATATATTTTTTTTTTATTCACATTTTACAATGTGACAAGTGGATAAACCCAAAACTTTTTTATTATTCCACTTACATGTTGTCAATGTCGATAAAGTGACGAAAGTGACACTTTAAAGGGGACAGGAACTTTGTAGCCAAACAAATGTCTCAAAAAATCACTTCAAAAAAGTGGACTTCTTTCACTTCACTCGCTTGCAACCAAACACACCCTATGAAGATTAGCAAATATGAGGAAAATAAACAGGGCGGACCTACCTTAGCCAAGGGGGAAGGGGGGCAAAGCGGCGCTGAGTTGTCTGCTTCCCCTATAGGTTCTACATGTTTGTTTCTTCCCTATTTTTCATTTCTAACTAAATGCTAGCCCAAGTGGCAAGATAATGGGATCACAAATTGGAGAGTTTGGGGTCCAATTCTCACTGTATGCTTTTGGTTTTAATTTTTGTATAAATTTTATATCATGCCCCTTAAATTTTAAGCTAAAGAGTGTTCCGTCCCCTCTCAAAGACTTTATGGCTCCACAAATGGAAACAGATGGTAGGTTAATTATCTCAAAGGTGGTGAGATATCCTTTAGTGTCACTACCCACCTGAATCCTTAGCTTCGTCGGTTCTTCTTGGTTTGAAGGACATAAAAGTTCCTTTCATCATGCATCTATGTTATAATCTAAACTGCAACTTCTTTGATATAAACTGGAAACGTTGCAGATTTAGAATAGCAGAATTGATTTGAGACGGTAGCTTGCTCGCATCAAATTGAAGTTCTTTGTTGTTTGTTTGCACAACTTATTAGTTGGAATGGATCTCCTAGAGTTATATCAAGAGAGGTTTGCACTATAGGTATTGGTATCGGTATCGGACCCATTCTTATGACTATCAGGATCGGCAGTATCAACACTTTTGGGTCGGATTTTCGGAATTTTTTTCGGCGTAAAAAAGCAAATAATCATTAATAAACTATTAAAAATTTAGAAAAATATTTTACACATTTAGGCATAATTTTAAGTATTTTTTGTGTTGTCTTAGTAGTTTTTAAATTGAATGAAATAATAGTGACCCCTGTTGATTGTTTACATGTGATATACTTGACAAATGTAGACATAATTTTATATATTGTATAATGTTGCTTGTTAGGTTTAAATGGAATAACATTTGTATGATGAATATTATGAATTTATAGATATACAACTTAGACAAATGGTAATGGTTACAATTTATCAATAAATAATCATATCCATAAACTATAACATTGTCAGTGAATCATTGCATTGTCACTATTTTTCCGTTTTTCAATCTTTTTCGTTCAATTTTCTCTACCAAATTGACTATGAAAGAGACCCTCAATGTCGGTATCGGTAGTGGTCGGTATCGGATTGGGACATGCCAAACCGTATCGGTACCATCTTTCATAATTTGTCAACTTGACTCATGAATGCAGCCATCCCTGCTACTCTTTCACACAGCATTGAGGGAGAATTAATTTATCACCTATGGGGTGCAGATCGACAGGGATACGAGGACATGACACAATACGAATCTGACATAACGACCTTGAAAAATACACGACACACGCACACATATATATGGGCTGTAGCTCAACCTAAGCCCAATTTTATTTATATAATTAAGTTACGGGTCTAGTTGGATCTAGTGGTACAACCAGACCCATAACTTATATATAGCTCAACCTAAGCCCAGTTTCATTTATATATTAGGTTACGGGTCTGGTTGGATCGGATGGCACCAGTGTTATAAATGGCATGCACCAGTGTTATAAATGGCATTAGTGCATGGAACACTCTTAAAATATGCATATTATGCAAAAAAGTGGTAAAATAGTAAAAAAATGTCCAAAATGTAAACCACCTAGGCAGTAGGCGGACTCTCTCCGCCGCGCACCCGCCTACTGCCGTCTAGAACCTTGGGTGGCACAGACCCGACCCATAAGTGTGTCTGGACGTAATTTCAGAAGAAAACTCTGTGAGAAAACGTAATTAAAAGGCTCTCAATTAAAAGTCGTGCTTCCGATACGTGACAGCAGCGAGGTGGAGGCTAAAAAAAATTTGATTACAGCAGAAGACGTTTTTCCTCACAAACTATTGTGATTGAGACAGAACGTTTACAGTAGAGGAAGAAGAAGAATGAGAAAGAAAAATCCTGTCGGGATGAAGAACACCGACGCTCAAAGCTAGATCCGCCCACACGGTCAGCTTCCAGGAACCAGCAAGTTCGTTAGAACTCTGGAACGCTCTGCCAAAATGCTCGCAGACTCCTCGACCGGACGGAAAAAACCACAGGGTGCCGACGCAGAAGCCCTCTCTTCTCTCTCTGGAAAAAATCGTAAGAAGTTACTTTCTGAGAGAAAAAGAGAGTCTCTACTTATAGTGTTTCACTGTAACCGCTCACATCCGAAACGTGCGCGACGCTGAATGTCAGATCCGAAATTATCGGATCCGTTATCGCACGTTTTGGAACGGTTCAGAACGTGGACAGCCACGTTCTGAGCGTTACAGCGCCACAGTGCGCCAATGCGCGCGCGCCCGGCGCCTGGCTCCCGGCGCCCCCGCGTCCAGTGGCGCCCAACCTGGCTCCCAAATAGGCGCCCAAACTGGCGCGCAACTAAGTGCGCCAACAAAACGCCACATTACGCCTCATGAGCCCGTGAGCCCGAGTCCGAGTTACTAAGTCCCTTTGGGGCTTAGTCCCAATGGAATTAAATTGAGCTTGGCCAAAAAGCATAAATGCTTTTAATAGGTGTCTTATCCTTACCTCCATGTAAAATCACCCACATGGTCCCCTCCTTAGGGTCACCATCCCATGTGCATCTCTCTACTAGGGGTTATATTGAGATACCCATGAGTTTTTCTTTGCAATGTGGAACTAAACTTACATGGCTTGTTGAGAGCAAGCTTTCTACAAGTTCAAGGAAAGGAAAAACTCCAACAATCTCCCACATATCTCAATATATGTGTAGGGTTAAGCGTTCCCCACAGTAACTGTCCATTCTGCATTAGGATAGATGTCGCTGACGACTTGAATCTTCCCGCATGGGTTGAACAACAGTATGATACAAGAATGGACTATGCCTTAAATTTTGTACCACAGCTGCAATTCTTCTTACTCACAAAATGTAGTTATCTGTACTTCTGGCTGCACATTAAAGGCCATGTGCCAGCCTGGTTCCAGTGTACAATTTTGAGCGTCTACAAGTTTACCCTCAAGAGACGGCCTGCTATCTTTGTCCATACACTATAGGTGAGTTCTTTATTAAAAAGATATGGCATGAAGCCTTGTGCTTCCCTTGCGGTGCTACGCCGCTATGACATGGCCTAAAGCCGAGACATTACCCCTACCGGAAACCTCATCGTAGTGTCACACTACTGCAGCATGAGGTCACAGCCTCTTTGTAGTGCCATACTACCCAGCATGGAGCCTTAGGCTCCTTTGCGGTGTTACGCCGCAACGACATGGCTTGCAAGGCCGAGACTTTACCCCTATCCAGATACCTCATCATGGTGTCGTGCCACTGTAACATGAGGAACACCTCGCCTTTGTAGTGCTGACTACCCCTCTTTAATTTTATCATACAGCATTAGACTATCTGCCTATTTGCGGTGCTACTTCGCTGTGACTTGGCTCACAAAGCCGAGACATTACCCCTAACCGGGAACCTCGTGGTGGAGTCACCCCACTGTAGCATGGAGTTACACTCCTTGTAGTGTTGCGCTACCGTGCTTCCTGTAAAGCACTCCAGGCATTCACTCTGCCTGAGAACCCATTAAGGCATTTAAGCCATCCTCATCACAGGATCTGTTTTTCGTAGAAAATACATAGTAGACAACAGTGGTTATGGGTCCGTAACCCTTCCATGTTCCAAAAAACAAGTACCCACTGTTACCTGATATTTTTCAGGTCAGTGGTCCTCCTTTGAACCGAAAGTTAGATGTCTAGTAAATTTTTCTTTGAACTAATAACTTAAAACTTTACGGTAGGATTACAAAGACACAACATCATTCAAGCCCATCTTCCTTGTTGTGTCTTCGACCAGCTGGCGCTTGAGGCCCTTCATGAACGGATCCGTCAGGTTATCCCGACTCCGAACATCGATCACTGCAATAACGCCTCTTTTGATGAGATTGTTCACTACTCTGTGCTTCAACCGCACACTCCTCTTCTTCCCGTTGAAGAGTTCATTTGATGCCACTACTGTTGCCGCCTGGTTGTCGCAGTATATAGGTATCGCCGGTATCTGCGCTCCAACCAATGGAAGATCATACAAAAGCTCCCGAAGCCATTCTGCTTCATCTGCAGCAGCGTCCAGTGCAAAAAATCCAAATTCCATGGAGGAGCGAGAGAGCATAGTTTGCTTCTTCGACTTCCACGATATAGCAGCTCCACCCAGGACGAATATGAATCCACATGTGGACCTCTCGCTTTCCACCTCTGAACACCAGCTAGCATCACTGAAACCTTCTACTACAAACGAATCTCCGCTGAAGTGCAATGCATATGTCTGAGTCTTCTTGAGATATCTCATGACACGCTTCACAGCTTTCCAGTGCTCAGCGCCTGGATTGCTAGTGAAACAACTCAGCATTCCCACGGCGAAAGCTATGTCAGGCCTAGTGGCAGTAGTAGCGTACATCAAACTCCCGATGACGCTAGCGTACTCCAGCTGCCTGACGCTTTCACTCGAGTTTGGCTCCAGCTTCTGATCACCACGGTACGGCATACCAATTACAGGAAGATCATGATACCCGTAGCGAGTGAGCATCTTTTCAATGTAATGAGATTGTGACAGCGCCAATCCAGTGTCTGTCCGGATGATCTTGAGTCCCAAGATAACATCAGCATCTCCCAAGTCCTTCATACTGAACTTCGTCGAGAGGAACTTCTGTCTCCGTGACGCAGCTTATATCCGTACCTATGATTAGCATGTCGTCCACGTATAGACAAACGATGACTCCTCTTCCGCCAGCAAATTTTGTATAGACAGACTTGTCTGTTACACTGACCATGTAACCATTTGACCTTATGACTTTATCAAACTTCTCATGCCACATTTTGGGAGCTTACTTTAAACAGTACAGAGATTTCACCAACTTGCAGACTGTCTTCAAGACCATTGACGACAAACCCTTCTGGTTGTTGCATGTAAATCTCTTCGGTCAGCTCGCCATTCAGGAATGTTATTTTCACATCCATCTGATGTATCACCAGCTTGTGTATTGCTGCAAGAGCAATTAACAATCTGATGGTTGTCATCCGGACTACTGGAGCATACGTGTCAAAGTAGTCGATCCCCTGCTTCTGAAAAAATCCCTTGGCCACAAGCCTGGCCTTGAACTTCTCAATGTTTTCATCGGCTTCTATCTTCTTCTTGAAGATCCACTTGCATCCGATAGGTTTTGCTCCTTCAGGTAAATCAACCAACACCCAAGTGTTATTGGACGTGATTGAGTTAATTTCATTGTCTATCGCCTCCTTCCAGAAGACCAGTATTGTAAAAATCCCTCTAGGCGACCGACTAGTCCCCGACTAGTCGCTAGTCGGCCGCCGCCGACTCGACTAGGGGCTAGTCCCCGACTAATCACTTGTCGGCCACCGTTGACTCGATTAGGGGCTGGTCCATCCAAAAATTAGCTAAATTGGTACTAGTCTGGGCTGTCGTCGCCTTCGTCAAGGCATCCGTCGTCGACTCTTTACTTTGTTGCTGCCTTTTTCTATTTTTGAAAAAAGAGACTAGTCTACTCTTTTTTATTTTTACTTTTGCTTTGTTATCTCTTTGCTACTGTTGTTGTACCTCTTTTTTTAATTTTTGCTTGTTACTTTTTTTTGCTTTTGCTTGCTACTGCGACTGTAACTCTCCGTGCAAAATAGTAAGTTGTTAACATATTATTTAAATATTTATCAAAATAAAAATTTATGCAAAATAATGAATAAGAAAATACACTGTAGTCTGCGATAATTAAAAGTTCAACAATTAACATATTATTTTTTAAAATATTTTTATAACATATATATATATATATATATATATATATATATATATATATATATATATATATATATTCATTAAAAATTCTAAACCGACTAATCCGACTAGTCCCCGAGTAGTCCGATTAATCCGTAGTCCCCACGAACCGACTAGCGGTCGACTAGCGGTCGACTAGCGATTTTTACAACCTTGCAAAAGACAGCATCTCTGATCTTCATCGCCTCATCATAGGCAAGCGGATCTGCTTCCACATGATGAGTGACGAAGTCATCTCCGAAGTTCTTCGGCCTCCTCGCTCGTTTCGTAGAAGGCTCAGCGAGTTCTAGTTCAATCGTTGTCTTCTCAGCAACAACTTTATCTTGGACTACCGGCTCATTGGAGATCTGTCTCCTTTGCACCTTCATCATTCTCTGGAATGTCCGTAAAAACAATGTTCGTGTGCCTTGCAAACATGTCTTCAAAGTATTCAGCATCTCGAGATTCGATGATATGATTTGACTCAATATCAAGAAATCTCCGAACATCACTCTTCTCGGCATACCCCAAAAAGATCGTCTCCGTAGTCCTTATCCCCAGCGCTTGAATCTTCAGATATGGGAGCTTCACATAAGCCAGACACCCCCACACTCGAATGACATTCAAGTTAGATCTGACTTTGAACCAGAGTTCATGAGGAGTTACATCTGAAGTTGCATATGGCACTCTATTCATAATAAAAGTGGTCGTCAATGCAGCTTCTCCCCAGTAGCATTTTGGAAGACCCGCAGTTAACAGCATTGAGTTCATAATTTCTGTCAACGTTCTGTTCTTTCTCTCTGCTACTCCGTTAGATTGAGAAAAATATGGAACAGTAGTCTCGTTGATGATTCCATGTTCTTTGCATAACAACGAATTCATGAGACCGATACTCTCCGCCTCGATCACTTTTTAGTCTCTTGAGTTGTTGTCCAGTTTGTCGTTCAGCCTAGGCTCTGAACTCCTTGAACTTCTCAAACGCTTCGTCTAACGCTTCGTCTTTAGACTTGAGCAAGTCGAACGCGTACTTTGAGAAATCATCGATGAAGATTATGAAATACTTCATCCCGGCCTTTGTAGAGAATTGCTTGAAGTCACAGATATCGGAGTGCACCCAACTCCAGAAGATCTGTGCTTCGATTGACCCGATGAAAGGATTTCCTTGTGATCTTTGTCTGAGCACATACTTCACACTTCTCTACCTTACCCCCACATTTGGAGATAAGTCATAGACTGAACATTTTGTTTATTCTTTTATAGTGAACATGTCCTAGCATATTATGCCACAACTCAAGAGAATAATCAGAACCAGCAATTGCATTAATTTCATTTGACTGGTTTACAAGCTGAATTTTAAACATTCCTTCGATTTGAAAAGCCTTTCTGAAGTATGTTCCCTTTTTGGACATTACCATCTGGCCAGCATTAATGTCCATCCTCAAGCCTGCGTTGCTAAGCAGGCTCCCAGAGATCAAGTTCTTAGCAATCACCGGAACACGCTTCACACCTTGAAACGTCAGTGTTCCCGGAAGTAAGATTCAGCTCCACAGTCCCGATCCCCAAAACTTCAGCTTGGGCCTGGTTCGCCATGATAACTTTCTCGAAAGTTGCCTGGTACGTGACGAACCATTCCTTTGCCAGAACAGACATGGCAGGTCGCACCAGTGTCAATCCACCAGTCAGAGTCAGCCCCCACAGCTGTGACCTGAGCGATTATAGCAACAACGTTAGAAACCATGAAAACCTTGCTAGGCTCACCTTGCTCGGCTTGTTTGGACTTGGATTTGCATTCACTCTTGTAGTGGCCCTTCTTGCCACAGTTGAAGCAAGTCACGTAGGACTTGGACTTCTGTTGCTTGAACGAAGGACCCTTCACTTTCAGATTAGTTGAGTCCTTGTGATGGGAAGCCGTCTGCTTCCCCTTGAATTCTCTGGTCTGTACCAAGTTGGCTTTAGCCAGTTGTTTGGACAGGGAGTCCATCTTTTGTTGAGACCGCATCTCGTCCTCAACATGGATCTCTTGCAGGAGATCATCCATGCTAATGTCCAGCTTCTTCCGATGCATTCTTGCATAGAAGTTGCTCCATCCAGCAGGAAGTTTCGAGACTATCCCTCCAACGACAAACTTGTCGACGAGGGACATCTTCTCGTCATCCAACTTCTGGCGCAACTTCAGGAATTCCTTCACTTGAGACAGCATCGCCTTCTCGTCTTCGAAGAGCCACTTGTGGTACTTCTCGACAATAAAAATTTTGGACCTATTCTCATCATCTTCATACAGCTTTCCCAAAGAATTCCAAATCTGTTTGGCCTTTACCTTCTTGGAATATGACTCTGCCAGAGAGTCTTCCATAGAATTGAGAATCGACAGTTTACAGATGCTATTTTCTCTCTTCCACTTGCTCTTAGGGGTGAGCATTATTCGGTTTTGGACCGAAAACCGAACCGAACCGAATAAGAGGTTCGGTTCGGTTTTAAAAAAAATCGGTTCGGTTTCGGTTTTGAAAATACTAAATTTTCTTATTCGGTTTCGGTTTCGGTTTTGGGTTTCGGTCCAAAACCGAAAACCGAATAAGAAATTTTAATTAATTAATATATATATATGTGTGTGTGTGTGTGTGTGTGTGTGTGTGTGTGTGCTATATATATAAGTATTAATATATATAGGTATATACTAAATATGTCTATGTATATTTAGTTACTATATATATTAACAAAAAAACTCAAAAAAATCAAAAATATATGAATAAACCGAATAAACCGAAAACCGAACCGATTTAATTCGGTTCGGTTTGATTCGGTTTTGGGCCAATTCGGTTCGGTTTCGGTTTTGCTTATTCGGTTTCGGTCAAATTCGGTTTTGGGTTATTCGGTTCGGTTTAAACCGAATAAACCGAATGCTCACCCCTACTTGCTCTGCTTGACATGTGCAGCAGCAATAGTGTCTGCACTACCACCTTCTGGAATCGTCGGTTCATCCTCAACCAACACATGGTCGACGTCCACGAGTTGAAGATTGAGGGTGATCTTCCTCTTCCAGATTTGGAAATATTCTCCGTCGAATTTCTCCAACTTGTTAAAGCTGGTATCGAGAAGAGAAGCACGAGAGTTTTCCATCTTCTTATCTAGCTTTGAGATTGTTAGTCTCTGGACGTAATTTCAGAAGAAAACTCTGTGAGAAAACGTAATTAGAAGGCTCTCGACTGAAAGTCGTGCTTCCGATACGTGACAGCAGCGAGGTAGAGGCTAAAAAAAATTTGATTACAGCAGAAGACGTTCTTCCTCACAAACTAGTTGTGATTGAGACAGAACGTTTACAGTAGAGGAGGAAGAAGAATGAGGAAGAGAAATCTTGATGGGGTGTAAGAACACCGGCGCTCAAAGCTAGATCCGCCCACACGGTCAGCTTCCAGGAACCAGCAAGTTCGTTAGAACTCTGGAACGCTCTGCCAATATGCTCGCAGACTCCTCGGCCGGACGGAAAAAACCACAGGGCGCAGACGCATAAGCACTATCTTCTCTGTGGAAAAAATCGTAAGAAGTTACTTTCTAAGAGAGAATAGTCTCTACCTATAGTGTTTCACTGTAACCGTTCAGATCCGAAACGTGCGCGACGTTGAATGTCAGATCCGAAATTATCGAATCCGTTATCGCACGTTTCGGAACGGTTCAGAACGTGGATAGCCACGTTCTGAGCGTTACAGCGCCACAGTGCGCCAATGCGCGCGCGCCCGACGCCCAGCGCCCACGCGCCCTGGCTCCCGCGCGCCCTGGAGCAGCGCCAGGGTGCGTCAATGCGCGCGCGCCCGACGCCCACGCGCCCTGGCGCCCAGTGGCGCCCGAGCGCCCAGTGGCGCCCAACCTGGCTCCCAAACAGACGCCCAAACTGACGCACAAACGATCGCACAAAGGCTCGCGCAACGAGCGCACAATGCTGACGTGCTAAGTGCAAAGTGCGCCAACAAAACGCCACATTATGCCTCATGAGCCCGAGTCCGAATTACTAAGCCCCTTTGGGGCTTAGCCCCAATGGAATTAAATTGAGCTTAGCCAAAAAGCATGAATGCTTTTAATAGGTGTCTTATCCTTACCTCCATGTATAATCACCCACATGGTCCCCTCCTTAGGGTCACCACCCCATGTGCATCTCTACTCCTCAAGAGGGGTTATATTGAGATACCCATATGTTTTTCTTTGCAATGTGGGACTAAACTTACATGGCTTGTTGAGAGTAAGCTCTCTACAAGTTCAAGGAAAGGAAAAACTCCAACAATAAGTTATTCATATATAAAGATAGGGGTCGGATTGGGTCGGGTCGTTTGTCATTAGAACCAATCCAAACCTACCCATAACTAAAGTTATTCATATATTAAATTACGGGTTGGGTAGGTCGGGTTGGGTGGCACCAAACCCTACCCAACCCAAACCATAACTTAGTTGTAAGGGGGTGTTTCGGTATTAGGTTTTCTCCACACAAAATTTCCAATTTCTTTCTACAATGTTCATCTTTCTCACCTCCTCCCTCCCGATCACAGTTGAAACGACGGCAGAAAAAAAAAACGACAGACGGTCATCCCAAATACGTCCCTCCCGAAATTGATGATGAATTCATCAGGATACTCACAAATACGAATTTGACAGTGGCCCCCACAAATTCGTGTCGGATTCGAATCCGATACGGATTCGTCAACATTTTTGCTGTGTCCATGCTTCATAGGGTGCACCCTTCAGATTTAAGAAATTGGTCAAAGATTGAATTGTATACAACTGGGCAGGGACCATATTGGGCATGGTGCTGCAGCGAGACGACTATTTGAAAAGACACAAATCAGCCACGGTATTCTGTCTGACTAGATCTTAGTTAATAAACATGCCCATCATTCGGCCTATATTTAAACACAGGAGATCGACCATCACTAGCCCACATCCTGACCAGATGCAACATGACTTTGGAAAGTGGCTGAACAGCAGGGCAGTAGGCACATTAACCACCATATTCCATTATCAGTTTATCATCAAGCCAATGTTTCCACTTCTCAGAGTTCATACTAAAACTAATACACCTATCTAATTAATTCTTTAAATGAAACGCACACCCCCAAATAGTTCTTATATTGTCTCAAAATCAACACATCCTACCAGCCCCCACTAGCGTTCATACTAAAACTAATACACCTATCTAATTAATTCTTTAAATCGGTCATGAAACGCACACCCCCAAATAGTTCTCATATTGTCTCAAAATCAACACATCCTACCAGCCCCCACTAGCGTTCATACTAAAACTAATACACCTATCTAATTAATTCTTTAAATGGGTCATGAAACGCACACCCCAAGTAGTTCTCATATTGTCTCAAAATCAACACATCCTACCAGCCCCCACTAGCGTTCATACTAAAAACTAATACACCTATCTAATTAATTCTTTAAATGGGTCATGAAACGCACACCCCAAGTAGTTCTCATATTGTCTCAAAATCAACACATCCTACCAGCCCCCACTAGCATCCACGCTCGACTTGATATTTTAGACTAGAGAAATAACAGGTAACATAATCTCAAAATTGCAATCAAGTAGCTGGTATAGTTTATTGCACAATATGATTATTAAACCTTTTTTTTTTACCTTGATTGGCTTCCCACAGAGAATCCGAGCATTCCCCAATTGAATGGCCGTGGCAGCTTCTGAATGGTTACTGTATCTCACAAAGCCGAATCCCTTTTCACGTTGTATACGAACCTCTTCAATCACTCCAGCACCAAGATTATGGAAATGCCTATGGAGATCAATTTGTGTAACCTGCCAAATAATCAATGTGGAAAGATCAGATGACAGAAAATGAACAGATATCTCAATAATAATAATAGTGATGATGATGATGATTAGAAGAGTCTTCTAAGAAATTTGCACACATCTCTAGAATTCTCATGAGCAGTATGCTGGATACACTACTACAGAAAAATAAACATGTAACAAGAATGCCTGAATGGACATGAAACAAGAAAAAGACTCACTCCACTGGCAGGAAAAAAAAAATCATCTTAATACTTCTTCTTTTTTCTTTTTTTTATAAAAATCAAAGCCGGTGGACGACTCCACCCGACCTTGGTCCGGAGGTCGTGGCCACCGCCACCCAGCCACCTCCGTGGGAGGGAGGGCTCGAACCCGGCCCTCACCCCCGGTGCACGGTGGTGTTACCAGTACACCACGACTCGATGTGCTCTTAATACTCTATCGGATTCTCTTTAACCCACAAGTATTTCAAAAAAGAAAAAGCTACAACAATTTGCCTCGAACTTTAATGTGAAAGATAAGAGAAATAAAAAAGGACACTTGCCTCAGGTGAAAGGTTTCCCACATAAACTGTTGTATATTGTGGGTTATTTACTGGCCCCTCATCATTTAGGTTGTCTCGACCATCTTCTGCATACATAGAATTTGAAATTGAAACAACCTAGTTTAACAGGATAATGAATGCTAAAAGGAACCTGGAGAACTTGACAAATACCATAAAACAATCAACCAGCCAGAAATTAAAATACACGTGTGTGTGTGTGGTGGTGGTGTGGGGGCTTTGATAATCTAGATTTCAGAAACATGGTGTGGGTATGATTTCAGACTTTTAGACAAAACACAGTGACTAATGAATGCATGAGATTGTGATTCTCAAACCACACCCACAATGTGTTTCTAATAATCACTATCTAAAATACTTTTTTTGTTTAATATACATATGACGAGTAATTGTGATTTAATTTTAATCAACTAAAACAAATCTAACTTTAAATTTAAATAAAATACAAATATTACTATTGTTAAATACATAGAAATTTGATTATTGTTAATTAGCTAAACATATGTAGCTAACTCCAAAAAAATTGGAATGAAGATTTTTTTTAATTGTCATATAAAGTTATAAACAAATGCGTACATTTATATAAATTATCAATATTTTTTAAGGTAGCAATTGTATTAAGAATTATGAACTTAAGTTTGCAATATGATAACTTGGGAGAGTATTTTATTACAATTTTATTGATATATTAAGATAACTTTTAATATATAAAATTTCTTTATTAATTGGATATATATGGATTTGTTCATCTACCTCGTCAATAAAAATATATATTTAATCTCTTTATTCCATTTAGAAAATAAATGACAGACTTCCATATTTGATGTAAGAACAAATTTTACTTAAAAATGGTACAAGAACTATTGGATGTGAATTTGTCAGATCACTTGATCATCACAGGATATAGCCAGTGAGATTAAGATAAAAAAAACAGTATTCTAAATGGTGGTTGAGGCGGCCGCCTAGGTGGTCTCTCCCGCACCGCTTTGCGGCAGGCGGTGGAGTAGGCGGCCAGCGAAAGTTTGGCAGCGTAGGCGGAAGTGAGACAGCATAAACGGAGGTGAGACGAGGTAGGCGGAGCAATATCTAACAAGATATTTTGATCAAAAGGTTTTGCAAGCATTTTGGGCCTATGGTTCACTTTTACGAAACCAAAACTTCATAAATCATCGTGTTTTACAACTTAGGCATGCATGGAACACTCTTAACATGATCATATTATGCAAAAAAAATTGTGGTAAAATAGTAAAAATTGTCCAATATGTATCAACCGCCTAGACACCGCCGTTTAGAACCTTGGAAAAAAAATATTGTTTACCTAGATTTTTGTTTCACCCTTACTATACTTTTTTCTAAAATCGGATGAATTTAGTTTGGAGCCCCTAATTAGGGTTTCTTTCTTCCATATGAAATCTTAGTTAATGAAATCTACCGCATCATACTATTAGTTAAATCAATAAATAAATAAAATATTAAAGCAAAATTAGGTTTAGAGATACATGGAAGAATCTCTTATGATAAATAATCCTAACAAAAAGATGCTTGATAGAAGAAGAAGAAAAGATATATAAATCTTAGGTTTACACAATAATTAAAAAAAAGAAAGAACATAAAAGAGCACTTAATTCAGATGCAAAGAAAAAAAAAATATAATGGAAACAATTCCTCCCGAACCTTCGACTCCACATCACAACTCGATCCGAAAAGAATTTTCGAGCTATAACTCTCAATCACTGAATTGGCATATTCGTCCTTATGTAATCAGAAAGTTGATTGGAGGCTTCCAAGAGACAGATGGAGAAGATGAATATTCATGAAGAAAAAGTTGTGGTGGAGAGGAAGAAGGGAATAGGAAAAAAAAAGGTTTGATATAACCAATTAAATACTGAGATTTTGAAACCGTATGGATGAGGGTTGTGGTTCCAACGGACCAAAATAGATAGGATGTTGTTAGCCTGTTAGGTACGGTTTGAAAGCATTAAAATCCAGAATAATCATAATTGACTAACACCTGATTTTGAATCCACTTCCTAGAACCACAATTGACTAGCGCATGATTTTACGATCACCCCCTACAATTCTGAAATCCTAAATGACTAACCCCCCTTAGGGATTTGCAAAAACTAGAGTTAGGCAACAAGTGATTTTAGTCTCACGTAGTAGAACCGAATAAATTTTCCTATAAAAGCAGAAAATTATACAATTGAAGAGGCTCTCCGAAGGAAATTGATCGACATTCGCCCGGAACCCGACCGCTTTTCATATCTCATAATCTCAGAGGTAGAACTAGCCCCAAATTCACCACCAATCGTAGAACACTCGAAGATGAGGCAAGGGCAGAATATCCTAAGATACGAAAGCCCACTGCTCGCATTTTATGAGAGGTTAACAAAAGCTTCTCAACAAGGATATTTCATGGAATTGTTGCTAGAGGATCTCCTTGGAGAAGTACCAGATAACAAGTGAAATGTCATTCTTCAAGATATAACATGGCAAGGGAATAAAATTTAATCGCATAGGAAATTTATGATATTGTTAAATGATGAACAGGAATTCAAGCAGAAAGATATATCGAGAACCCAACCGATGTTGAAAGATGTATGGACAAATCAAAAGTTGGATATGTTTTCCAAAAGAGCAAACCAAAAAGGTTAATATATCTTCGACTTAAATATGGAAAATAACTCAGAAATAATATACATAATTATCTTATTACATCCCCTAAAATAGAGATATATATAAACTAGTAGATAGATAAATCTAAAATTACATTTTAACAAATTTAATATGCCTTGTACATATCTTCTAGTCTTGGGAATCATAGGTTCCTTGATGCTTTATAAAGGTTGCTTCTATATGCATATTGCAACATTCCCACCTAGAAACACATTTCCGTTCCAGGAGTATTATATGTAGACACCATACTACTAGATATATACTATTTCTATAACTTTGTATAATATACTTATTTCAGAAGAACTAACATTTCGTATTTGGTATAATTTGCATATCCCTAGGAATGTGACATTTCAAGCATAATTTTCCTGTTTTACTTGTTTCATTAAAAAGATTGAACTCTACTATCCATTGTGGATTAAGTCATTGAACGTCAACATGTACAGTCTTCTAGCCAAAGCTCCTACAGGACCGTTGTCGCTTCGCCTAGCCCAATTAAGCCGATCCAATATATGTATCTCCGTTACGTATACCCTAGTTAAATACATTAGATAGGCATAAAGTGATGGGTATGCTTTAACAGAACCTAAATTAACTCAAATGATGCACCTGATACTCAGATAGAGAAATAACATTTCACTTGGTGTTCTCTACTCTGTTGGCACTGCATCTTGCAACTCCTCAACAGATAATCTCAATGACAAACTCTGGATCATTCAACAGAGACAAATACCTGTCGTAAAAAGTAGGTCTAGATAGCTGCATAGGCATCCTAGGCCCAGCGCACTTGTCCTAGGCAAGGTCACATGTTTTCTGGCAGCCGAAAGATGGTGGAGCCCTCCTAGTCGCCTGGGCACACATTTCGCCCTGTTTAGACAGGTTAGGAGCCCATATAGCTCGCTTAAAAGGCAGGGCTGGTTGTAAGTCAAGTGGGTCATAGCCCTTTCAAATATATCTCCTAACACTTAACCCTAACCCTCAATTCCAATTCCCATTTCTGTTCACTTCTCCCAAAGGCATCCACAAGCAGGCGATTGTGTTCTTTATATGCAAGAACAATTACTGTCCCAATTCGGATTGAAGACATGCACCAGCACTAAAAAGAAAATACAGCCAGAATCTTTGCTCGTAATGACAGCTGACTCCAAGGATGTGACTCACTACCCACTATCATAAAGGAGGATGCACTAATAGAGTTACCGACTACTGCCGGTTTGAAGACATGCACCTGGCCGCTTAGAAATCTAAACTTGTATGTATAAATAGGGATGAAACCCTTGTTAGAAGGGCATCGGTTTTCTTGAGAATTTTCTTTGAAGTTTTCTTTAAGGATCCTTAGTGTGCTTGTAATCGTCTACTTTCATCAATAAAATCTTTCAGAGTTCAGTGTGCTCTTCTTCTCTTTTACTTCTTATAAGATCTCTCCAAATTGTTTTCTAGATTATTATTAAAAAAAACTATATTATATATAACTTGTGCCTCGTTTGAACGAGACGCACGCCACGCCATGCACCTTTGGCATCAAGGGTATGTTGTGTCTCACCGCGTGCACTGACAAGACTAGTATACATTATACTTCACTTTGTTTTTATCGTTAAATATTTTTTAATTCTTATCCACACCCTATATACTATGCATCTATTATGTAGTTATTTATTATATACAACTTAGATGACAAATTTGTCAAATTCAAAAGAGAGGATATTCACATTCCCAAAGTGATGCCGGAAAAAGATAGTGTTCAGTTACTGACAAGCTTTGTTAAGATGTTGTCAGGCCTGTTTTGCTTTCTTTTTAACCTAAAAATTTCAAGCGGGCTCCAGTATCCTGACAAGAATAGACTTCAACTATGGCCTCCCTTTCCACAATTTACACCTAGCAGCTTGTTTGGCATTTTCTCAAAACATAAACACTAAGATGTTCAAACATCTCACAGCAGGCAGCATTCCTACACAAAAAATTGAAGTTAACATATAGAAACTTAGATTGAGAAAAAAGAACTGACAGCTTTGTACTAGCGAGGTGGTTTCTTTAAACAACAGGATTAGCATTCCCAAATCAGATGACAAATTCAGAACTGGAAGAGACCAAAATGCTAGTCGTTCATGATTCATAGTTACTCTAAGTTCTTCAAATAATGATAATTTTTTCCAAGCAATGGGAGATACACATCTTATATAGCATCTATGACAGGTGATACGAGTCCAAGTTCATGCTAAGCCATAGGAACGCAGTCTCAGTCATTCATCACATCATGAAGTAGTTAACACAGAAATTAATAAGAAAATTCTTTCAAATATAACATCATTGATTTCACAAAAAACAAGAAACTTGACAAATCAAATGTACATGTATATGAAAGTCCATGTGTGTGTATAGTTCCAAAACAATCCAGCTTGTTTTCTCAGTATCAAAATGCACCTACCTGTTGAATCATTTGCTAGTTCCGCTACATTATTGGGTTCTGAGTTTTGTTTGTCCTCATTACTACCAGCACCCTTTGTTGCCCAGTTGCAGCGAATCTGGCGACTGCCAAGCCACTTACCTGAATAACAAAAAGTACTCGGTTAAAGTCACCATTGCCACCATCTCATAAATGGATAGATAGATGGATATAAGTTGCGAATTTTTATGCAAAGATGGAAAATATATTATTTTCCCCACGTTCTTAACATGCTGCTCATGTCTCACAGAATAGATGGAGGGGGGGGAATATCAATAGACTTGTATCTCACAACCATGAAGTTGCACAATCAACGAGTAACCAATAATCTAAAGGTCTTTTGGAACAAATATGAAGGTGTTAAAGCAACTACAGTACAATATTGATCAAATCTAACCACATAACCAGAGAGGAAACTGGCGATAAAGAGGAACTCGATATCCTTGATTCAGAAAATCTAGGGAGGTAGAATCCTCAGGGTTGCTTAAATGAATTATAACTACAGTCAACTTACCAGTTAAATCATTTATTGCACTTTGTGCATCCTGCAAAAGAAAATTTAAAATGCATGATCAAAAATCCTAAGTGGTGTATAGGAAATGTCAAGTAGATCAAACAGCTTATTTACTAAACCTGTTGATTACGGAAAGAAACAAAGCCAAACCCTCTTGAACGTCCAGTCTTTTGATCCCACATGACCCTTGCATCTCTGCACAAAATATTAGTTAACGGACCTCATTGTCAGCAAAATATGAACATCTTCAAGTACAAAGTAAAGGTACTACTGAATAATTTCAAATCCTCAGCCACAAATGTGCTCCTATTTCATCTCTAAGCACGTCTTTCTACCATCAAACAAATGCTCCATGGGAAGTTTATAACAAACAATAAAGATAAATGAAACTTACGAGCAGCTGGAATATACAGAAAAGCATGCAAACAATGTAGCATCTGTGACCTCAGGGCTAAGATCTCCAACAAAAATGTTATAATGTCCTGCGGACAAAAAAAGTAACATCTCAGCTGTCTCATTAGTATTGGTACTCCTGGAAAATCCCTGCTGAGATGAAACTAAGAACCGCTGGTGCATAGCATTAACTAAATTTTGAACCTGATGTGTCCTCCCTCTGCCCACTGGCATATGCCCAATTAACCTTTATCGGCTGCCCAAACCTGCAAATTTACGCAGTTCACCAATTAAAAATTTGATAAGCATGAACAAGAAAACAAGACTATACAGCATTTTACTTACAAATGCCTCCCATTGAGACTCATAATGGCAAGTGCAGCAGATCTGCGATCAAAGTAGTCAATAAAACCAAAGGACGACTGCAAAATAACAAATCAACAATGTAAACATTATGAGAAAAACAATTTGACATTATAACAAGCACTAGGCAAAAGAAGAAATAAGAGCCATTGAACATTAAAATGCAGAAATAAGAGTCATTATAACAAGCACTTGGCTATCATTGCAAGCCAAGACCCCTCTGCTGTTCCTATCAAATCAGAAGCTCTAACAAAAACAAAACAAAAAAAAGACCAACACTGTGTGTGCGTGCACACTCCAACCTTATGAAATTACTCATACAGAGAATCTAATACTGCCTCACACTCCAACACCCCATATTATTCACTATTCTACTCCCAACATGGGCTTTACTTTCACTTTAATAAATCTCTTACTGGTTGTTTTCATCATATTAATCTTAGATGATATCCTATCGACTTCATCGACTAGTAAAAGTTTGCAATGATCCTGCATTGGGTATATCCGTAGTTGGAATTACAAATGAAGATACTCGTACAGAGAATCCAATACTGCCTCACACTCCAACACACCATGTTGTTCTACTCCCAACATGGGTTTCACTTTCACTTTAGTAAATGTCTCCTGGTTGTTTTCATCATATTAATCGTAGATGATATCCTATCCACTTCATCGACTAGCAAAAGTTTGCAATGACCATGCACCGGGTCTACCCATAGTAACATGTCTATTGATGCCTTTAAACTTAGTAAATCTCTCTTTCGGTTATTTGTTCAGATAAATATTATCCTATCGGGCTTGACCAGTCCTAAACATTTCAAAATAAATTTACACATTTCAAAATAAATTTACAGAAGTTCACTGTCCAAGGAGTGAGTGGGGTGGGTGGTGATGATCTACCTCTAGTAGCATATGTGGTGCACAAGGGCATGCTATAATAAATTATTCATAACAATGTGTTACTTTAATATGATATACATGAGAACTAAAATATAGTGAAGCTTATTTGTGCTGCTAATCCAAATAAAATCTGACGTGCCAATAAAAAATGAAACATGTCTTTGACTAGGAAGGAGTTAAAGTCTCTAGGTCCCTCCATGTCTGCCCCCTCCCCTTCCCTTTGCTTTCACAACAAGGTGAAAAGAAAAGTTAAATGCATCCATACCGCATACTGCATAAAAGAACAAGTCGGAGCAAAATTTACTGTTAAGGTTAAAAACAACCTTGTCTTTCCGAATGAGCTTGCATCCTTCAATAAGACCTGTACTTTGGAAAACCTCCTGCAGAAGTTCTTCTGTAACTTGGCTATGGATGTTGCCAACATACCTGCATTAATCAATAGTAGACACATTGAACATCGCGTTTGCAATTTAGCATCACTATAAATAAATTTCAAAAAATGAGGTAACTATTCTAAGGATAATATTGTGTAAAAATGCAGGCATATTCAAATTTGAACATTTGGAATTGTAAATAAAACAAATTACTAAACAAAGTATTTAAAAAATAGACAGTACAAATAACAAAACTCGGCCAATTTAACTTCGTTGAATGGTTAAGATACATAAATTAACAGAAAGCTTCCAGTAAGAAAAGGGTTTCATGATGAGATCAAAGGAAGCTTGCATCACAGTATACATCATCCACATCAAAACATGGCAAATTTAGTAACCTAGAAATATGTAAAAGATATAAACAGGCATTGGCTTCACAGAAAACAAGGAAAGAAGGAAACAAAAATATGAATATATTGCCTATAACACTCACACGCTGCGGCATGTACTTGAATCAAAGCCAGGAGGCAAATTTCCACTTGGGATAGGCTCAATCTGCAAATAAGAATGAAAAGGAAAGGAAAAAACAAAAGGAAAGGAGTAAAATATCATCCAATATTGAAACTTAGAAAGCAACCTCGTAAAACTATAGGTACCAAGCATACTATATAGCAAAAGTACATCATGTCTGTACCATTAGCAGAAAAAATAACTTCTGTCTCTACAATGTCACTAAAAAATACAGATAGTGTTGTGGATTGGTCAAC
This sequence comes from Iris pallida, assembly GCA_029216955.1. NCBI lineage: Eukaryota > Viridiplantae > Streptophyta > Magnoliopsida > Asparagales > Iridaceae > Iris > Iris pallida. Next base: position 909,151 of record JANAVB010035418.1, read on the forward strand.
AGTTCTTCCTTCCAATTTCTTACTAAAATCTAAAGAAAATTCAACTATTAAGCATGATACATCCCGAACAAGGGAACCACCCAGAAAGAAGAAATAGGAAGGCAGACAAAGAGGCAAGTGGAAAAGGTCGAGGCTAATATAAGATAGAATTGTATAGTGCACCACCCAAAAGCTAGCACTTAGACAAGATTATTAAAATAATGTGAAGTTATGACAGCAAATTATTGTTAAAAACAAACCCTGAAACAAGGTAAAAACCGTAAAATATCAAATGAGCACAAATACTACACAAACCCAAAAGTAAGCTAGATTGAAGGGTTATGCAAATGCGGCAACTAGCAAAAAGTTCTTCAACAAATAAAGCATTGCTTTTTAATTTGATTTACTCCACCTTCACAAAATGTTGAGCTCCGAGCAAAGATGTCCATGGCAGCTAGACTAGTAGCCAAATTATTGGACTCTCTTTTGGGGTAGACAAGATAACAAAAGTAGGGGATTCAACAGTATTTATTAATGGTTGACAATAAAACTTCCAAAACCTAACAATTTCACTAAACTCTCAAATTATCAACAACAGCTATGTATCTTATACTTTAGAATTACTAACCCAAACACATACTATTACGCAAAAAACCACCAAAACGTCAACAACTACATCAAATCCTGGATTAGACATGCTTCTCTTTGTTGGACTACGTCCGACTCTGTCGCACTTAACTTGGCAAGCAAATCCAACAGTCGCCAGGTTCAGCAGTTTAACCAATTGTTCTTGCGACCAAGCCTACGTTTGGTATGAACAGAACTAGGTTTTGTTGAAAACCTTGCAGAATTTTCTAGGCACAAGTGCTGTACTTGTCTCTGATCGTGCTTTTGTTTTTTGTGTCCTTCACTTTTTCGACACATCATGGAAGCGCAGGCTTCACCTTGATATTCTGTTTGAACGAAGGCAATAGACAACCTGCTTCACATCATACTTGGTTTTGAATTTCTGGGAAACAGATCTTGCTATTAAAATTAATGCCATCTCCCTTACCCTTTTGTTGTCCCTTTCTGTAGCAACAGGAACTGTGACAGATGGTTATTTACGACCTGCTTGGTTGCCTACTTTAATTGATGCAGCACAACAGCACCTAAAGTGACATATACTGCAGTTGTTTGGTCCTCGCAGTAGTAATTGCATCAACCAAACGACTCTACTTGTTGACAGGACAGTTGGTCAACAGTAGAATAAATTAATTTGTGGTCAGCTCAAGGTGCACAAAGCTGAAATGGAGGAACAATGGATTAATCGCGTGCTTAGCAATGTTGTAGGTGGCTAACAGCCTACAAGTAATGTTACTGTTGATTTCAACACAACTTTACTACAGGCAATTACGAAAAAAAATAGGATTTGCCATCTAGTCAAACTACAACTTCGGTGGTAAAAAAAAAATCGACTAGCAGTCTGGCGGTCAACCAAATAGGCCCTTGAAGAAACTAAAATGCAGCCCAAATTAGTTGTATTTCCAATTATAAAAGTTGAGCAGCAGTAATTTGGATGACTTGAAACCCTAATTGCAATAATGATGTAGTGTATGTGTTACATGTTTGGAATCAATAGCTTTAACTGCATTTTAACTTGCGTCATGTTTGGTTGGCTGCTTGCAACAGCCTGCCTTGTCTTTCTAGTGTTAGGAATGTTACAGTTTTACTTGTAGTGCTTCATCATTCTTCAATTCCAATCCTGTCTCGTGAAAAAATTCACCAACTAATCTAGTTAGCCCTTAATTTTTAAGAACCAACTAATCGATTATAACCTGGCACAAGTAACAATTATTGGAAAGACATACCACAATGAAGTTTACGCTCTTTACAAATAAAAAGACAAATTTGTAAGCTTAACTAACTCAAGAACACGAATCCATTGTATTCCAACATATAGAAATACTAAACAAAAATTGAACTTCTTTAACAAGTTATCACTATAAGCAGTAAAACCTCTGATTTTACACAATGCAGAGAAACCTGATTCCAACAGAAATCCACTTCCTAACCCCACCCCCCCCCCCCCCCCCCCCCCCCGAACCGCAATAGCCAAACCCTAATAGTCAAAAGAACCCTAATTTCGATCACGATCCACTCGTTCCCAGCAACACGAAAGAAAAGCCCCAAATTCTCACGAACCAAAGAGAAAGGAGATATCTTTAGCAAAGGAAAAGGAAGACAATTGAGGGAATGGAGCACCTGAGGAGCAGCGAGGAGTCCCGGGTGGGGATAGAGCGACTGCTGCTGGTGCTGGAGGAGCATCAGCGCCTGCTGCTGCTGCAGCTGCAGCTGCTTCAGTCTTTGCTGCTGCTGCTGCATCCTGATCAGAAACCCTAGCTACCTAGAGTTAGGGTTAGGGTTTCGATGCGATCGGATCAAATTAGGTTTAGGGTTTATGGAGAAGAAAAACCCTCGAAATCGAGGGAAGTGAAAAAGAGTGGTACAGAAAGGTAAAGTGAAAATTCTAGAAGATGGGGATGTTATGATTGAAAGGGCTTTTTGCATATCCTCCCTCACAAATATGCATTTTGCCGCTATATATATATGTTACAAAACACTAAAAATTATTTGATACCAAAAAAAAAATAGGGAAAATTTATGAAATGTCCAAAAACCGCAAAAGTTTTATGAAAAATCCACCGCAAAATAACATTTTATCGTGTGTCCAGAATTAGCGAAAAATATATAAAAGGGTTCGGAATGACCTTTTTGCCCTTCTTATTTATTGAAAATACCCACGAAACATACTCCTCAAAAAAAAATGTTTCGATTTTTCTTCTTCTTCCATACGCTGCTCACTTTCGAATCTAGGTTTTCTCCTCCAAAATCTCCAAACCTTACTTCAAAAACTCGTCAGTGATTCTCCATTCGTAATCTTCACACCATGTCATCATCATCAGTTCCCACTTCATCATCATCATCATCATCAACTGGCCATTTTTTCGTGTTAAAATGTAGAAAAATGGTCATTTTGCGACAAACCGGAGAATGGTCATTCCCCGTGTTAAAATAGAGGTCCAAACATTATTTTTTTGCGATTCTAAATTTGGAAAGCCCGTCAAACGATAAAACTGTTTATCTTAGGCTCCTCGAAAATAAGCTCCTTTTGCGACAAACCGGGCCTCGTTTCGACCTCTCAGTCAAAAATTATGGCCCTCTAAAGTTTCAACTGGCCTTTTTTCATGTTAAAATACAGAAGAATAGTCATTTTCCGTGTTAAAATGCATGAGAATGACCATTCTCTGTGGTAATATCACGGAGAATGGCAATTCTCCGTGTTAATATCACGAAGAATGGGCATTCTCATTGTTAAATTGACAGAGAATTGCCATTCTTCGTGTTAAAATGCAGGAGAATGACCATTCTCCATTGTTAAAATCACGGAGAACGGCCATTCTTCGTGTTAAAATTACGGAGAATTGTCATTCTCCGTGTTAAAATACAGGAGAATGACCATTCTCCATGGTAATATCACAGAGAATGACAATTCTCCTTGTTGATATCACGGAGAATGGTCATTCTCCTTGTTAAATTGACGAAGAATTATCATGTTAGAAATTTATTGTACCCTGTCGATTCATGAGATGAAGAATAAAAATTAAATTGCGGAAGCGTACCTGAATCCATTGTCTTTGCTTGACGGATCTTGAAGCACGCGTCTCTTTATGGGGTTTGATCTTCCAACCCGCTACGGCCCTTAATAACAAAGATGAAATCCTTGTTCCTCTCTTTGTTGATGGGGATACAGAAGAGAATAGAGAAACCCTCTCTTTGGTGGCCGTATGAGTTGGGGACCATAACCCTAATGAGTACACATATTTATATATGTGTTGTTATTTCTAATTTGGCCCCTCATCAAATTAGAATTATCTCCGGTATCTACACATTAATTCCATGACAATTATACCCTTAAGCCAATTTCCAAATAGACCACTTTAATTTGGCTTAATTATTTAGATAGCCCAACACAATTAATTTTACATGTGTGGCCCCATATTATTGAATAATCCAACAATCTCCCACTGGGCCACATGTGTAACCTTATAATTGTGTTAACCTTAGTGAGCTCATAAATTGCTATCTTAATCCTTAGGGTATATCCGGACAATCTCTTCCATTAACCATATCAACATAGGATTAAAGAGCCATTCGTCACATATAGCGTAACTAAACCATCAATGGTCACATATACCAATATAGCTAAACGACATAGATCAATCATGGATGCGTAGCGTAGAAATTACACGCAATGTGATCAATACATGTCTATTTCCAAATGGTCCTCCTTAACTTTAATGAGATCAATACTTTAACATAATGAAAACAGAATGAACTGAATTTCCATATATCTGATCAGATAAATATCCAAAATACTTTAATATACAAATGTGTCCAAAACCAAATAGCACCCAAATACATAAAATACAAACTCCCACTATATTGTCATATTCTTAATTAACACCCATATGAGCAGTATGCTCATGAAAGACCCTGGGTGATAGTGCTTTTGTGAGCGGATCCGCTAACATGGAGTTTGTCCTAATGTGCTATATGAACACTATAACCATTCTGAATTCTTTCCTTCACAACTAGAAACTTTATGTCAATATCCTTTGACTTATACAAATTTCTGTTGTTATTGGAATACAGTACTGTTGATTTATTGTCACACCATAATTTTATGTGGTCTTTCAACACCGTACTGTAGGCGCAGTCTTGTGATAATTTCGCAACCATATTCCCTGAATAGATACCCCACAACATGTTATAAACCTTGCTTTCAAGGTGGAAGAAATTATGAGTGCATGTTTGACACTCATCCAAAATATATCTCCATTAGTCAGCATAACCTGATGTGGATCTCTCCTACTGTGTTGGCATCCAACAAAATCGGAGTCGGAATACCTTATGATCTTCGGAATTATCCGATCTCCTACAAAGAGCATATAATTTATTTTTCTCTATTAATTACTTAAGTAGTTTGGCTGCTACCCAATGATCCATACATATTTGCTTAAATATCTGCCTAATATCCTAATATGTACGCAATATCATGACGCGTACATATTTGAGCATACATTAGACTTCTTACAACTGATCATGAAGGAAAAATCTATTGTATTTTCTTAATTTTAAGGCTAACCTTAGGGCACTAATTGTTTGAGACCGAACTTGTCTCCTTTAGCGACTGGGGTGTCACCTGGTTTGCATTCCTGCATGCCAAATCTTTTAAGCACTTTATCGATATAGCTCTTTTGTGATAATCCAAGAATACCTCGAGAACGATCTCGGTGTATTTGAATTCTTAATACAAAAGAGGCGTCACCAAGATCTTTCATCTCAAAGTTATTTGATAGAAATTTCTTAGTGTCATGCAATATGCCTATATCATTTGTGGCAAGCAGTATGTCATCAACATACAAAACCAAAAAAAAATATTCCTACTCCCACTGAACTTGTGATACACACAATCTTCAACAGTGTTTATCTCAAAACCAAACGAGATAATCACTTGAAGTACCTTTGACGAGAAGCTTGCTTGAGTTCAAATAAATTTTGTCAATTTGCAAACCATATTATTTGGATCTTTCGACACAAAGTTTTTTGGTTGCACCATATAAACTGTTTCATCAATGTTACCATTGAGAAATGTCGTTTTGACATCCATTTGATGTAACTCAAGATCAAAATGTGCAACATGTGCTATGATTATTTTAAAGGAGTTTTTCAAAGATACCGAAGAGAAAAACTTTTTAAAATCAATCCCAAAATTTTGAGTAAAGTCACTAGTTACAAGACGTACTATATACCTTTCCACATGACCCTTCGAATCCTTCTTGGTTCTAAATGTCCACAATGGACTTCATAACTTTTGGTAATGGGACAAGTTCTTAAACTTTATTGTCTTGCATGGACTTATAATCCTTATTTATTGTATCAATCCACTTTGAGAACTGGAACTTTCCATGACGTGACGGAAGTTGATTAGATCATCTTCTAGTATCCACAGTCTTCCTCACGTTCCTAGAGAAATATGACAATATTATTCGAAATTATATTTCTCCTTTCTCTGGTGGACCATCTTAATATTACTGGTTCTTGAGGTTGTTGAGTTTGTTTCTTAGGAATAATTACCTTATCTTGAATGGGGTGCCGCTACGTTGTCGTTGTTAAGGTATCTCAACAACGACTTATAGAGGTAATTCGACATTGTCTTATTGAGGCTCCGAATTCACATCTTGATCATGACAGGTATAGAATCATGCACATCGTCAAAAGTGATAGTAGGAATCGTAATTGATTCCTTCTCAAAGACAATGATCCTGACTTTATTTCTCCTCCAAACTCAACATCCTCAAAAAAATATTACACTTCTCATCTCAAAATTTTCTTTTGTGCGGGATCGTATAATTATTAACCCCTTGATTTGTCAGCATAGCCAATAAAGTAGCTGCTTACAATTGAACTTTGGTCTGTATTTCCTTTACACATTTAATACAGACATTGAAGTCTATAAAGTCAATGGAATCCAAATCTCATCAGACACAAGCCGTTAAACTCTATTTCTAGAGATGTAACCTAATCGCTTATGTCATAATGAGGTTAAATTTTTATTATTGTTAATTTTGTGTTTAGTACCACATGACTCCACTTGCAAGGTTTCATCAAGCTGCAATAGTTTCAACTGAATATACGTGATCATAAACCTTAAAGGAACCGTTACCAATAATATTTGGATTTAAAGATAGACTAAACTTATTATTTCCAAATGAACAATGATAACCAGATTTGTCCATTAAGGAAACTGAAACTGAATTTCGTCTAAAAGACGGTACAATAAAAGTGTCTATCAAATCCAAATAATAATCGGTTCCAAAAAATAACATAAAATGTCCTATTGCATCCACTTCTACCGATTTACCGTCACCCACATAGATGTATCTTTCACCATCAATTGACTTTCGGTAGCTCAAACAACCTTGTCTATAAACACTAATGTGGGTAGTAGCACCAGAATCTAACCACCATGTGTTTCTAGGTACTAAATCTAAATTAACCTCAGAACAGACCAAATTTAGAAATGTACTTTTCTTTATACGTCATGCGTGGTACTTTGTACATTTCTTCCTTATGGGTCCTGCCTTATCACAAAAGAACAACCCTTAGTTTTATATTATTGTTTCTTTTGAGCTGGACCCTTAACAGCTACGGTATTCATTTTCATTTTGCCCTTAAAGTTTATCCGATTAAACATGAAAATTAAAATCTTATTGGCAGATATTTTAACAACATTAACTGTAAAGAGAACAAAACAACAAAAATGACATGCTCTAATTAATAACCAAAGAGTAAAATATAGTCAAACAAATTCAAATAATGGTGAACCCCATCTCAAGATACCTAGTACATCATTAATATCAAGTCTTTGGACAGTAATATTAACTGCAAGTGGTACTCTTGGTGTAATGATCAAACGTTGACAATAAGTCATGTCAAATAATAAGCCTATCTTTGGATCGGGTTATTATTCACATGTAAACCATATAATTGTCACACATTTATCACCACAAGTATGTGTGCAATTCGGCCAAGTATTAACCTTCCTTTGGGCCGACTAATACCCGCATGAATATACACACACAAACATCCGATATCCCTCATAGGCTATCTACGCAAGAGAGGTCACTTTGGCGACATCTTGTTTCAATGAGCCTACTTAGAATATTAGACAACTACTGCGAGTCACAAAAGGTACCAAAAATTTGAATGTTGACTAAATTTTACAAAATTGAATCATGTCCAAATCCTTCTGCTTATTTAAATTAAATAAACATAAATCTTTATGAACTTGCATATTTTTAAATTTAAATAATCAACCGATTAAACTCTAACAAATATATGCATCAACAGATAATATCAAATAATTCATAAGGATACTTTAAATAGAATAATTTATAGAAGACCAAATATATGCATTAACAGATTATATAAATTAATCCATAATTAAAAGCAAAAAAAAACTTTATACAAATAATACAAACTACCAATTGTATTTTCGTTGAAAGAATCACATAGTATAATTCTACACATCCCACCAAATCCTGACATCATGAAATTAATAAATCCAATGATAAATCTTTTTTTTTAATCTGTCGGACCCACGTAGCAATCTACATACTGCTAATTCAGTGCAAAAAATCACAAAAAAAACGTAAATACTACGGAGGAGATGACCGTAAATAGAGCTGAATTGAGGAAATAAAACTCTTGTATCATGACAATTTCTTAGCAGCATGATGCGTAATTCCATCAATAAACAAATAAATAAACAATGAGCGTAAATAGATGTCACGCCTCAGAACCAGAATACCGAAGAGCGGGGGCAGACATAGCCAGCTACGCAATCCCAAAGTACGTTAATACTCCGAAATCACATATAAGCTGTCAAGACATGGGGGTTACTCTATAAGCCATCAGTCAATCCTAAGGTTTAACAATCCTAGGTATCTCAATCACAGGCAATTATACAAGAGCAAAGAGTACGATCATCATACATACAATAGTAAGGCGTCCCGAACCATATATACATGAATGATCATGAAGCCAGTACCACAGAACTGATGACTAGCTAGAGTATTAGTCGTACATGATAAGGACTAGCTATAGTATAGAATACACATATCATGTTTATGCCCGTAGGCTACAATATCAAGGAAAACACCAAAACATGAGCTAAACACGTGCTCGGGGCTAAACGTTACAAGAGGAGAATTTACATATCAATGGGAGGATGAAGAAGAAACCCACTGAGGCACTCTGGTGCTCCGGCTGGTCACCGTCGAGTAGATGGTACGGTAGATCCTTCGGGCTCTTCTGGCCATGCAAAACCAGTGGGGTCAGACCCCAAATAGCAAGTACCACAAAGGAGGTCGAACTATGAACTTAAAACAAGCAATCATAGGCAATCAACGGGGAGAGAAAGTAATAAGTAAATGAGGATCGAGATTCGTGCAGTACCAATGCACTTATCCCGAACATAGGAAGACAGTAAGTAAATCATCATTTGACCTAAGGTAAACTGGAGAACATGTTAAATAAATAGAGCCAGGCAATATACGAAGAGAGGACGAAGGTACTGTTCCGGAAGCCAGGTTACAACCCTTAAACCAAACAATGACCGGGATTGTAACCCTTCGCCTGAACAGAACTTGGTCTCTGATCATTTATTGTTAGAGGTGACAATCATTAAGTGACAGTGAGAGAGTGACAATACAGAGTACAATACATTAGAGTGACAATCATTGCCACCATTATCCTGGAACAATTAGGAAATGGATCTAGACAAGACTTAGACTGGGAAGGTGATATACGATGAGATAACCATGGGACTATTCAGATAACCAGGTTACAACCCGTAAACCAAACAAGGACCAGGGTTGTAACCCTTCGTCTGAACAGAACTTGGTTTCTCCCACCATTTATCGGCAAGATAAAATAAGAAATCAGGACATGTAACAATCATGTACAAGATCAAGACAAGACTAGACAGACTGAACTTCATCCAACATTTACGGCCAAGCAATAAGTACGGCTTGATACTTTAACTAACTAGGGTTATCACAGGCCTAGTTACTAGCAAGATGCAAAGAGATTTCCAAGTCCAGTTACCCGCCTGCTGCTACCTGAGTGACCCCAACAAAAGAAAACAAGTATAGCAGACACACTGTAGTAAGATACATGTGTCCTAAAGAGGTGCCCCATTCGACGGCGGGCTGGAAATGTGCTCATCATGACAGATAGCTCCAAGTCCCATGTATATATATATAAGGCCGGGATCAAAGGGGCAACAGGTAACTGGAAAAGTCTCTTCATGAACTACTGTATTATTCTAGTTATTAGCCTTAGCCATTTACAGTAGGTACCCCTGACCGTGGTACTCAGGGGTCCCCATCCTAGACATGATGCAAGACAAGACGGGTTTATTTGTACAAGCACAATCGTCCACGGTGTCCAGGTCATTCATACTAGTCATGTCGGGTTAGCTGTCGCAACAACATTTCAAGGAGTATCATGTCAGGTTTATCATGTCAAAAGTGCGCCACGACGGGCCACTATCAAGAATTATCATGTCAAGAGTGCACCACCACGGGTCACTATCATGTCATGTTACTTGTTTCTGGTTACTGGTTACAGGTCAGAGTGCACCATGACAGGTCACCATCGTGTCAAGCAATTTTATTCATTAAAGAAATAGCAAGCTATTAAATGGGGTCGTCGCAATTTAGGCCAAGAATAGAAAATGTACAGTACAATCAGGAGCTCCATATCAAAATAAAAGAAACTTGCACAGTTAATTAATATATATATATATATATATATATATATATATATATATATATATATATATATATATATATATATATATATATATATATATTCTTGAAGCCAAGGAAAAAACTCTACAACTTTCATGTTGGGAGTGGGAAGAAATTCTGACCACAATTCAGGCAAATAAAACATTTAAACAATCAAAGTGCATGCGGCCCAAAAGTGAGAGAACATAGATGCGGCCAAAGAGAGTGGGAGGCCACCCATGCGGGCAGAAAATAACTGACGGGGCCATGCGGCCAGCAAGAAATATTTATGCAACCAGAAAAGACAAGGAGAGGGGAACCTGCAATAAATACAAGCTTCCACTCAAGCAAAAGAAAATGACACGTGGCCACTCAAGTACAGAGGCCGTGTGGGTCCCAACAATAAATGCAGCAAGAAAAGGGTTCACATGAACCATTTAATTAATGATCCACGTGAAGCAATAATTACATGTATATAATAAGCCATGCCAGTGGAAGGGGCCATGCGGCCAACTTTACAAGTTAGCTTGCAAATGCAAGAAAAAGGCTGCATGCAACTAATGCATTAAAATATGCATGCAAGCATGCACATAAAAATATGCAAAGTCAAATGGCCTATGCGGCCAAGTTTACGTAAGCAAAATAAACAAATGTTTTGGCCATAAGCATTTGCCCCCATATGCGGCCAGCTACTGTTCCCCATATGCGGCCAAGTAAAATTTGTTACATGCGGCTAAGTGACTCGGCCTATGCATGCGGCTCAACTCAAATAGCTAAAGCATAATGCACTAAATATAAGCAGGCTAATGCATTATTTATGCATGCAAAAAAATGCATTAAATACTAATAATACAACAAACGAAAGTTGGCCATAGCCAACTTTAATACATGCCTGCTACTTGATTAGCTAATGCTATGCATGCTATTTACGTACAATGCATGCAAATGCATGCTAGTAGACTATTAATGCATGCCAAAGCATGCTATCCCATGCGGCTACAATTGAATAGTAGCATGCGGCTACTAAAATTCTCCATGCGCCCAAGTTTAATAGCCAGCACACTTTGCTAATATTAATGCTAATGCAAATGACAATGCATTAAAGGCTTAGGCTAAAGATAATGCATTCCATGCGGCCAAATATTAATGGCCATGCAAACATGGCTAAAGGCCATGTGGCCAATAAATTAACTATAGGCCATATGCGGCTGGCAACTTTGTAAGACCATGCTAATGCATGCAATGATTATAAGGCCATGTAATTAAATAATGCAAGCAACTTTGTTCCCATGCATGCGGCCAGCAACTTGGAAATTCAAGCAAAATGCTAAATGCACTAAGTACCCAAGTGTTGGCCATGTGGCCAAGCTAAAAAGGCTCATGCGGCCAGAAGTGAAATTAATGGCTCCCACAGAGAACATGTCTATAAAAAATACCATGGCCTCCATGCTCCACCAAACAACAATAGGAACCCAAATCCAAACTTTCATGGGTCAAATTTGGGTAGAATGAAATTCTCTACAACATGGAACCATCAGTTGACAAAAACATGCAAGTTTGACAGATCAAAACCCATAAAAACCGAAAATACCACAAAGCTAGATCTACAACAATCCACTCGGTAAAACCGAAAACTCCAAGTTCTAAATATGCTTAGAATCATGCAAGGAAGAAGATAGAACAAACAGAAATAAATTTGTTCAAGGTTCGGCAAGGTGTACTTGCCTCTCTCTCTAATGGCTAGGGTTTGGTGGAACAGAAATGAATGAGGGTGAATGATAAGGGAGAGAAAAAGAGTGGCTTATATAACAAGCTCAAGTGATCTCCACCATTCTTTCCTCTCCACTCAATCTAAACCATACACCTTATCTCATGAGAAACCAAACTAAACCAAACCAAACCAAGTCAAAGTGGAACCGAACAAAATAAAACCAAATCCAAGTTAAACCAAGTCATAAAAATCCTACACTTAGGAAAATTTTAAAATATTACGCAAATCGATAAATACGAAATACGGCTCAAATAAACACGTATCCGTATAAAATATCGATACAATGAGACGGGTCTCACAACTCTCCACACTTTAGAAAAATTACGTCCTCGGAATTTTCTGAGGCTAGTCGAGCAAGATAACAAAACAAAAGCTCCAGGAAACTCAACAATCTCAATAAATCAAGCACGGCTTATAAGTAAAGTAAAACAATCAGTAATGTAATTAAATGCGTAAGCGGTAAATAAATGCACAAGAACAAATACAATCATGATCAAGAAGGGCTGGAGGCATATGAATCAATATGTCTCCTGAGACAGTTGTGTAGAAACCAACGTCCTCGCTGGCCTAAGCTGACTCCCAAAATGGATAAAAGTAAAGCCTCAAGGTAAGTCGGTACCAAAGACTTAGTTCAAGACATGACTCTACCCAGGACGTGTCATCGTAGTTGAAATAGATGCATGAACTTTATCACCTGTCTCAAGATACGAAGACAGAAGTGACTGGCTGATCGGGATGGACTGACATCTCTGCCTGCATGCTGAGACTGATCCTCCATAACTGGCATGGCTGAAGAATGCTGAGCTGCCTTCGACAAAATACGAACAAGATAATCAGAAGGATCAAGAACAGTGTCCTTGAAAGTTGAAGGACACAAGATCAAATCATGGGAACATGAATGATCGACGATCAAAACAAATATCAAGTCAAGTATCAGAGATAGAGAATAATCCGAAAGAGATCAATAAGGATAATCGTGATTGAGATATCTAAACATGGTAACCCCCATAAATCTGAAAATCGAGACCTGCATGGGCCACAACTAAAACCATGTCACGTCCCAGAACTAGAATACCGGAGAGCGGGGGCAGACATAGCCAGCTACGCAATCCCAAAGTACGTTAATACTCTGAAATCACGTATAAGCTGTCAAGACATGGGGGTTACTCTACAAGCCATCAGTCAATCCTAAGGTTTAACAATCCTGGGTATCTCAATCACAGGCAATTATATAGGAGCAAAGAGTACGATCATCATACATACAATAGTAAGGCGTCCCGAACCATATATACATGAATGACCATGAAGCCAGTACCACAGAACTGATGACTAGCTAGAGTATTAGTCGTACATGATAAGGACTAGCTATAGTCTAGAATACACATATTATGTTTATGCCCGTAGGCTACAATATCAAGGAAAACACCAAAACACGAGCTAAACACGTGCTCGGGGCTAAACGTTACAAGAGGAGAATTTACATATCAGTGGAAGGATGAAGAAGAAACCCACTGAGGCACTCTGGTGCTCCGGCTGGTCACCGTCGAGTAGATGGTACGGTAGATCCTTCGGGCTCTTCTATCAGACTGGCCATGCAAAACCAGTGGGGTCAGACCCCAAATAGCAAGTACCACAAAGGAGGCCGAACTATGAACTTAAAACAAGCAATCATAGGCAATCAACGGGGAGAGAAAGCAATAAGTAAAGGAGGATCGAGATTCGTGCAGTACCAATGCACTTATCCCGAACATAGGAAGACAGTAAGTAAATCATCATTTGACTTAAGGTAAACTGGAGAACATGTTAAATAAATAGAGCCAGGCAATATACGAAGAGAGGACGAAGGTACTGTTCCGGAAGCCAGGTTACAACCCTTAAACCAAACAAGGACCGGGATTGTAACCCTTCGCATGAACAGAACTTGGTCTCTGATCATTTATTGCTAGAGGTGACAATCATTAAGTGACAGTGAGAGAGTGACAATACAGAGTACAATACATTAGAGTGAGAATCATTGCCACCATTATCCTGGAACAATTAGGAAATGGATCTAGACAAGACTTAGACTGGGAAGGTGATATACGATGAGATAACCATGGGACTATTCAGATAACCAGGTTACAACCCGTAAACCAAACAAGGACCGGGGTTGTAACCCTTCGTCTGAACAAAACTTGGTTTCTCCCACCATTTATCGGCAAGATAAAATAAGAAATCATGACATGTAACAATCATGTACAAGATCAAGACAAGACTAGACAGACTGAACTCCATCCAACATTCACGGCCAAGCAATAAGTACGGCTTGATACTTTAACTAACTAGGGTTATCACAGGCCTAGTTACTAGCAAGATGCAAAGAGATTTCCAAGTCCAGTTACCCGCCTGCTACTACCTGAGTGACCCCAGCAAAAGAAAACAAGTATAGCAGACACACTGTAGTAAGATACATGTGTCCTAAAGAGGTGCCCCACTCGACGGCGGGCTGGAAATGTGCTCATCATGACAGATAGCTCCAAGTCCCATGTATATATATATAAGGCCGGGATCAAAGGGGCAACAGGTAACTGGAAAAGTCTCTTCATAAACTACTGTATTATTCTAGTTATTAACCTTAGCCATTTACAGTAGGTACCCCTGACCGTGGTACTCAGGGGTCCCCATCCTAGACATGATGCAAGACAAGACGGGTTCATTTGTACAAGCACAATCGTCCACGGTGTCTAGGTCATTCATACTGGTCATGTCGGGTTAGCCGTCGCAACAGCATTTCAAGGAGTATCATGTCAGGTTTATCATGTCAAGAGTGCGCCACGGCGGACCTCTATCAAGAATTATCATGTCAAGAGTGCACTACCACGGGTCACTATCATGTCATGTTACTTGTTTCTGGTTACTAGTTACAGGTCAGAGTGCACCATGATAGGTCACCATCGTGTCAAGCAATTTTATTCATTAAAGAAATAGCAAGCTATTAAATGAGGTCGTCGCAATTTAGGCCAAGAATAGAAAATGTACAGTACAATCAGGAGCTCCATATCAAAATAAAAGAAATTTGCACAGTTAATTAATATTATATATATATATATATATTCTTGAAGCCAAGGAAAAACTCTACAACTTTCATGTTGGGAGTGGGAAGAAATTCTGACCACAATTCAGACAAATAAAATATTTAAACAATCAAAGTAGACCCCATATGGCCCAAAAGTGGGAGAACATAGATGCGGCCAAAGAGAGTGGGAGGCCACCCATGCGGGCAGAAAATAACTGAAGGGACCATGCGGCCAGCAAAAAATATTCATGCAACCAGAAAAGATAAGGAGAGGGGAACCTGCAATAAATGCAAGCTTCCACTCAAGCAAAAGAAAAGAACACGTGGCCACTCAAGTACAGAGGCCATGTGGGTCCCAACAATAAATGCAGCAAGGAAAGGGTTCACGTGAACCATTTAATTAATGATCCACGTGAAGCAATAATTACATGTATATAATAAGCCATGCCAGTGGAAGGGGCCATGCGGCCAACTTTACAAGTTAGCTTGCAAATGCAAGCAAAAGGCTGCATGCAACTAATGCATTAAAATATGCATGCAAGCATGCACAGAAAAATATGCAAAGTCAAATGGCCTATATATGCGGCTAAGTTTACGTAAGCAAAATAAACAAATGCTTTGGCCATAAGCATTTGCCCCCATATGCAGCCAGCTACTGTTCCCCATATGCGGCCAAGTAGCTTGGTTCCCATGCGGCCAAGTAAAATTTGTTACATGCGGCTAAGTGACTTGGCCTATGCATGCGGCTCAACTCAAATAGCTAAAGCATAATGCACTAAATATAAGCAGGCTAATGCATTATTTATGCATGCAAAAAAAATGCAGTAAATACTAATAATACAACAAACGAAAGTTGGCCATAGCCAACTTTAATACATGCCTGCTACTTGATTAGCTAATGCTATGCATGCTATTTACGTACAATGCATGCAAATGCATGCTATTAGACTATTAATGCATGCCAAAGCATGCTATCCCATGCGGCTACAATTGAATAGTAGCATGCGGCTACTAAAATTCTCCATGCGGCCAAGTTTAATAGCCAGCACACTTTGCTAATATTAATGCTAATGCAAATGACAATGCATTAAAGGCTTAGGCTAAAGCTAATGCATTCCATGCGGCCAAATATTAATGGCCATGCAAACATGGCTAAAGGCTATACGGCCAATGAATTAACTATAGGCCATATGCGGCTGGCAACTTTGTAAGACCATGCTAATGCATGCAATGATTATAAGGCCATGTAATTAAATAATGCAAGCAACTTTGTTCCCATGCATGCGGCCAGCAACTTGGCAATTCAAGCAAAATGCTAAATGCACTAAGTACCCAAGTGTTGGCCATGCGACCAAGCTAAAAAGGCTCATGCGGCCAGAAGTAAAATTAATGGCTCCCATAGAGAACATGTCCATGAAAAATACCATAGCCTCCATGCTCCACCAAACAACAACATGAACCCAAATCCAAACTTTCATGGGTCAAATTTGGGTAGAATGAAATTCTCTACAACATGGAACCATCAGTTGACAAAAATATGCAAGTTTGACAGATCAAAATCCATGAAAACCAAAAATACCACAAAGCTAGATCTACAACAATCCACTCGGTAAAACCGAAAACTTCAAGTTCTAAATATACTTAGAATTATGCAAGAAAGAAGATAGAACAAACAGAAATAAATTTGTTCAAGGTTCGGCAAGGTGTACTTGCCTCTCTCTCTAATGGCTGGGGTTTGGTGGAACAGAAATGAATGAGGGTGAATGAGAAGGGAGAGAAAAAGAGTGGCTTATATAACAAGCTCAAGTGATCTCCACCATTCATTCCTCTCCACTCAATCTAAACCATACACCTCATCTCATGAGAAACCAAACTAAACCAAACCAAGTCAAAGTGGAACCGAACCAAATCAAACCAAATCCAAGTTAAACCAAGTCATGAAAATCCTACACTTAGAAAAATTTTAAAATATCACGCAAATCGATAAATACGAAATACGGCTCAAATAAACACGTATCCGTATAAAATACCGATACAGTGAGACGGGTCTCACAACTGAGCCTGATGCTTGATTCCATCAATAGACCGTAAATAGAGCCTGATGCTTAATTCCATCAATAAACAAATAAATAAACAATGAGCGTAAATAGAGCCTGATGCTTGATTCCATCAATAGACCGTAAATAGAGCCTGATGCTTAATTCATATTGGTATCATTGTTGGATTATTCAATCAATAAACAAATAAATAAAACTAAATTAGGCACCAATTGCTACGCGTCACCAATATGAATCCATTGCAGTCGCCATATATATTGAAGAATTTCAAACAAAAATTAATAGTAATAATTCAACCATATGAAGGATGGATCTAAACTGAAGGATCATAAAAAAATTGACGGAATAATCAAAACCCTAAATTAAATTAAATCTAGTGATCTAGGGTTTCTGAATACCAACACCAACAAATTGATTCTAAAACTTCAACCTCATAAATCAAACAGGGTGGCTCTGATACCACTTGTTAGAAATTTATTGTACCCTGTCGATTCATGAGATGAAGAATAAAAATTAAATTGCGGAAGCGTACCTGAATCCATTGTCTTTGCTTGACGGACCTTGAAGCACACGTCTCTTTATGGGGTTTGATCTTCCAACCCGTTGAATACTTTAATTTATATATGTGTTGTTATTTCTAATTTGGCCCCTCATCAAATTAGAATTATCTCCGGTATCTACACATTAATTCCATGACAATTATACCCTTAAGCCAATTTTCAAATAGACCACTTTAATTTGGCTTAATTATTTAGATAGCCCAACACAATTAATTTTACATGTGTGGTCCCATATTATTGAATAATCCAATATATCATTTTCCGTATTAAAATGTAGGAGAATGGTCATTCTCCGTGTTAAAATCACTGTTAAAATCACGGAGAATGACCATTCCCCGTGTTAAAATCACGGAGAACAGTCATTCTCTATGTTAAAATCATGGAAAATTGTCATTCTCCGTGTTAAAATGCAGGAGAATGATCATTCTCCGTGGTAATATCACGGAGAATGGCAATTCTCCTTGTTAAATTGACGAAGAATTGCCATTCTTCGTGTTAAAATGCAGGAGAATGGTCATTCTCCGTGTTAAAATCATAGAGAATGACCATTCTCCGTTGTTAAAATCACGAAGAACGACCATTTTTCGTGTTAAAATCACGGAGAACGGTCATTCTCCGTGTTAAAATCACGGAGAATTGTCATTATTCGTGTTAAAATCACGAAGAATAGCCATTTTTAGTGTTAAAATATATTAGAATAGTCATTCTCCGTGTTAAAATTACGGAGAAGGTCATTCTCCGTTGTTAAAATCACGGAGAATGACCATTCCCCGTGTTAAAATGCAGAAGAACGGTCATTCTCCGTGTTAAAGTCACGGGAAATGATAATTCTCCGTGTTAAATGACGGAGAACAGTTGACATAAACTTTTTTTTTGTAGACAAAAATTTGCCAGGAATAAAGATTTAAGAGTTTTCCGTTATTCTTTCAAAACGATGCTAACTCTTATGGAGAAAAGAAGATCTTCTCTCCACAATTGACCTAATCGCCGGAAAACTTCAAATCTCTCCATGAAGATGCTGATGATGCTGATGATGATGATGATCGAAATTCGACTGAAGAAAAGCACAGTGAACTACGAACGATTTTTGCGATCTATGCTGAAGATGAGAGCAATGGAATTCAGATCTCTCGTGAAGAAGAAGAAGACAAAAATCGCAATCCAAATCTGAGTTTGTGAATTCAAATATACATATATATATGACCAAATTTGTGCGAATGGATAGTTATGGTATTATCAAAATGACAATTTTAAAATATATAACATCTAAAGGAAATCTTGGAATATTTAATGTGAAAATATATAATTTTGGGTATTTCATAAAACCCATCATGCGGGTGGATTTTTCATAAACTCCCACCCCGAAATTGGGTATTTTAGTAATTTCCAGAAAAAAAATTATTGTATGGAGTTTTACATTTTTACTTATAATGTTTAGTTTATAAAATTTTGCAACTTATTTATAAAAATGTATGTTGTGTAACCCGTTAATTGGTTGAGTTGAAGGTCTAAAGTTGACAATATTTTAGCTTGGTCATAAATCTACAAATAAGTCAAATATTTGTTTGGTCAGATTTAGATGTTATTTTCTAGGGTTTCTAGGTTTATTTTATTCTTTTGTTGTAATTATTCATCTATTATATATAAAATTTAATCCATAAAAGGAAATATGTTGGTTATTCTATAAATTATTCTTTTCATATACTTTTAGAGTTTACACCATCTTATCATCTCTCCACCTGGCACATCATAATTTTCTACATGGTATAGAGCATAATTTATGATTCTAGAATGAGAGGTCAAGTCAAGACGATGGCGACGAAAACAACTCTATTTGAGCTGTATCGAGCTTAGAATAGAGTCATATTAGTATCAGTGGTACTCATCGATATACTAGCGGTACATGTTTTTGTTCCAAAACCTTTCTGATGGCATACCACTCTTTTCTAGTATACCGACGCTATGCCACCGCGGGGGCCGGTGGTCCAATTAGGACAAATTTTTAATCACCATTGAATCGTGATCAATAGTTCAAGTTATTTTCGGGAGTATGGAGTTTTAAATATGAGTTTTATAACCCTAATTTCCATACATAGCTATCTAAGGAGAGCGTTTTCTCAAATGTACAATTTTCTAATAAAAGGAAAATATGATTCAGAGTTTTCTCAAATGTACAATTTTTTCAAATGTGTTTGTAATGTAATTGAATTATAATTACATTTTCATGTTTCGTTGGAACATGTAATCAAACAATGCAATTTAATATCAATTGCGTTCAAATGTTTGGTTTTCCATGTAATGTAATGATTTTGTTTTAGAAAAAAAGATAAATGTATCAAAATATAATATATTTTTTTAAATATAAAAAAGTTTCAAAACAAAAAACTTTTTTTGTCCATCCTCATTTGCATGTTAAGGCTACTCTTTCTCTTAAAACTTTTTCCTAGAAAAAAGTATTGATTTTAGCATTAAAAATCAAGTAACATATTGAATACAACAAATAATGATAGTAATACTATTTTTTGGCGGGCTAATCATTCGAAATTGAATGTGCTAAATAGGGTTGTGGTTGTGGTAGAGAAACCTTTTGTGTCAATTGAAAGAGAAGCTAATTAAAATTTATCAAAGAAATATTAATTGACAAATCATAAAACAATTTTGTAATTATGTTGCGGTCACACAAAAATAACAGAAGAGAAATAGGTATTCAAGAGCTTACAACACCACCGAATCTAAAATGTCATATTGTTTCTTGGACTATCACTTATGACAGTAGTCAACACAAACACCGTACCTATATTTGCTTCATAGGTTAAAAAAGTTTTTTATTTTTTATTTTTTATTTTAAAGAAGAGATAAATTCTAAGCTTTTGTAAACAACAATAATTTTTCCAATGACTTTTCTAATAAATGAGTTTAATGTGGAAAAGTAACAATTCATCTAGCACGTATCTCTCGTCATTTTCTGTATGATCTTATATGTTCTAAGCCTTAATTTGTAAACAAAAATAATTTATTTGTGTCTCAATCCTTGTTAGCAAACACCCGAATAAAACTTGTATTATACGCGAATTTTTTTGTATCTTTCAAAAACGTATAATACTTGCGTACTTTTGACAGATTCAAATCAATACGTATAAGCAGACAAAATTTTAATCGTGTTCCGTATAAATTATTTAAAAATTTGGCCAAAAAAAAGTGGTGAGAACCTGTTTAATTAACCAAATTTGACAACATATTTAAGAATGTGGAGTTTTTAACATTAATATTTTTATTTTTTGAATATTTGATCGAATTTTTGAACGTATTTTATTTTTGTTGAGCCAATTTATATTCGTACTTTTGCAGTTCCGATTTTTTCCGTTTGCCGAATTGCTAACAAGGGTCCCAATACATTCCTACACGATGTTGTTTTTTTAGAGGAAGTAATGGGCTGTGTTTGTTTCAAGGAGACTTTACACAAAAGAAAAAGGAAATGAGGAAGAACAAAAGAGGGACCTGAAATTCATAGAAATTTAAACATAGGATACTAACTTTGAATCAAGAAACAAAAATCCTAGAGTACCCATGAGTTACTTATTTTTAGAACTCGACAATGAAAAATATGAAAAATTATTGGACTGCATATATCTCATTGCTTGATTTTTTAAGGATCTAAACAGAAAAAATCAAGAACCTAAACAGAAAAATAAGTCCAAGTCCACGTGTGAATTTCTTATTAGCAATTCGGCAAATGGAGAAAATTCGGAACGAAAAAAGTACGAGTATAAATCCGGTTAGTACAAATAAAATACGTTAAAAAATTCGGTCAAATATTCAAAAAATAAAAATATTGAGGTTAGAAACTTCACCTGAATAAAATTTAAAATTTACGATAAAAATTTATAATATTGAGTACAAATAAATTTTTTACGTACCGATTCAAATTTTAGAAAAGTATGCAAATATTATACGTTTCTGAAAGATACGAAAAAATTTGCGTATAATACGAGTTTTATTTGAATGGTTGCTAATAAGGCCCGTAGATAATCCCGTGGATTTGACAATTTGCTCCGGGGTTGGCGAGCTAGCAACGTCAAGAGAGATTCGAACCTTTGCTCATCCTACGGGAAATAGTGATACTTAGAAGCAATATGTCAAAATATACCATACAAGTGATTACTATACTTGTAGTGTACCTTACATTATTTGAATTTATTTTTTACTTTAATAAGTATGAAGGAAAAGTGGAATGAAAAAGAAGAAGAAGAAGAAGAAGGATTGATGGTTTTTTTTTCATATGGAAATGAAACATCATTTCTTTTCTTTGTGTTTGTTAGGAGGGATGAAAAAGTGAAGAGATACACTTTTTTTTGTTTGGCATGGAATGAGAAGCGGAGGAAAAGAAAGTAAAAATATATATATGTTTTACCAATTATATCTTCAACTAAAAACACTTATTTACCATTTTACTTAATGAATAATTTTAAATAATACTATTCACATGGGGTATAATTGTTAATTAATATAAACATCAAACTTTTTTCGCACTTTTGGAGGAATAATTTATTAGGTTAGGAGAAAAAAGTAATCCTTCCACTTTTTCTTCTATGCAAAATAAGAAAAAAATGAATAAATCCTCTCACATTTTTCTTCTATATTTTTTTTTCCTTTCTACTTTTTTTCTCGTACCAAACAAGGCCTTATGGCAATTGTATCACTAAAGTATATCTATTAAAAAAATAATGATAACTTAGAAGCAAATCAGTATGTCAGTCTATATGATATATACTGTATAATGTATACAGGGCCACAAATTAAATTATACCATTAATGAAAATGCATTGGAAATTGTGAAATATGTTTACTTTGACTTTACCTATTACTTTGACTTCGGCTTTAATCTGAACCATTGGATCAACATCCAATGATTCAGATTTGGAATGTATCGATACAAATTTTTACATGGGATGTATTGAAGAATTTTCTCTCTCTTTTTCTCTCTCTCTCTCTCTCTCTCTCTCTCTCTCTCTATATATATATATATATATATATATATATATATATATATATATATATATATATATATATTTGGAACCAGGTCAATTATTTCTGGAATCGCTCCCACTGGGATTCGAACTCCTGACCACTCGGGCCGCATGCATCTCTCTTAACCACTAGGCTAGAGATCATCTGCAAAAATAATATGGTAAGCGAAACAGAGGACATATATATATATATATATATATATATATATATATATATATATATATATATATATATATATATATATATGCCTAGTGGTTAAGAGATATATATATATATATATATATATATATATATATGCCTAGTGGTTAAGAGAGATGCATGCGATCCGAGTGGTCATGAGTTAGATTCTCAGTGGGAGCGATTCTAGAAATAATTTACTTGTTCAAAAAAAAAAGAATATATATATATATATATATATATATATATATATATATATATATATATATATATATATATATATATATATATATATATTTATATTCAACCTAAAAATGTTAATATTCGATAATAATAAAAAAAAAAAAACTAATGTGATATCAATATTTCAACAACTCATGTAGCATAAGGATCATTGTACCACCTTAATTTGTTCAAATTAATAATCAAGTATCTAATATATTAACTATGTTGTATAATTGTTAATATCTATATATTCTCTATATTTTAGTTAATTTGTATAAACCCTCCACTTTTCGTTAATTTTTTTTTTGTCTTTGACATCATTTTCTTAATTCTCATTATTTCCCTTGTTCTGTGTAACTAATCATTTTTATAATTAATTAAGGTATATTTTATAATTCTTGCAAAACAAAAGGTATATTTTATAATATACTTAAGTTTTAACTCTTGGTTTACAATTAATAAAGATTGAGGGTTTATTAAAAAATAAATTAATCTAATTGGCATGCTTTTGTTCATATAGTGATTAGTGGCACTAACAAAATTTAAAATATAATATTATAATCTTCTTAATACTTTAACTAACATTAATTTTTATTTATATACCTCAAAACTATAAAGTTGATTAAATAACTAGTTACATAAAAACTAATACTAAAATAAAAAGATATGATTGAAATTTAACCTAAAGTGTATGATAATTAAAAGAACTATTTTCTATAACACCCCCTACACTTTAAGTACTAGCAAATTTTTATGACTTTGAAAATTTCTGTACACAGGGACAATGTTCTAATTTCGCACGCCCCAACATGAGTTTTTTTTTTTTAAAATTTGAAGTTGAACTGTGAAATGTGAAATCTATAATACAAATTTGAAATACAAATATGTTGTAACTTCTAAATCCAATTCAATTTTAAAGTTTTAATATTCTAAAATTTAAATCTAATCTTAAAACCCAAACAACATATCCACAATACAACTAAGCATAAAAATAAATAGAAAAAAGAACATTGAAATTTGGATTTTAGAAAAGAAAAAAAGGAAAAAAAAAAAACTAGTCTCTCGTGTTTTAAATATTATAATATTGTGAGTTGGCAATTAAAACAATATTTATACTTTTCAAGTGCAATTAGTCTCTCCTATGGTTCTTTGGATTCTTCCTTAATGAGTACAATATCATAATCTAAATTTTGCTAGTGTTAATATATGCAACGTATACTTGCCAAATAAATAATTTTATTTTTCTAATAACCCCTTCAATCTTTATTCATTGCAAACTAAGAGTTAAAACTTAATTACATTATAAAATAGACCTTAATTAATTAAACAGAGATGATTACTTAGTGGGGATTATACAAAAATGACTTATTTTTTATGTTGCACAACCTAATCCACTGTTGCATATAGGAACAACCAAACCGGTCTCTCTCTCCTGCATCTTATTGGAGAGGCCTTGGAGTCTCGCCACCACCTCTAGTTCGACTCCACCAGCAATGGAGCACCTGGCGCTAGCTCTTTCCGATCGTCGTCGTCGGCCAACTCCTTTGAACGCTATTGCTTGGGTTGTTGCGTCCGACATTGCCACCATAGCAAAAGTAATATTTGTTTTTTATGATGTTTTTTTGGTTACCCCCAATATTTTATAAAATTTAGTATGTTTAACTCTGGTTGAAGAAAGTATATATAATATATTAGGGGGAAAAAGAAAAGAAAAAAAAGGTTAAATACAGTAATACAATATAGTTATCTTTATCCTAAATATAGGAGAGGGAAAAGTTTCAATTAAATTCACCAACCCAATCTTTAGAATTTTAAGTGATACTTCTTTTTACATGAATATAAGTAAATGCAAATGTTGTTATTAAAGTCACTCAAAATGTATGACGAACATAATCAAAGTCATGGTATTTTTGTGGAGTGGATCATGATAATATATATATATATATATATATATATATATATATATATATATATATATATATATATATATATATATATATATATATATATATATATATAGTAACATTAAACATAAAATGAATTTTCGTTCGGTTTTGAGTGAAGATAATCCAGATTAACATACACACGAGAGAGAGAGACGTTGGAAACCTTGATTTAGTCCAACCCTATAATTATATGAGAGCTTGCAAAAGAAACTTATTCATAGAGGATAAGAAACTTATTCGTTGAGGAAACATAGACAAAATGTAAATAGGGTACGGACACTTAAATTTACAAATACTAACTTTGCGGCCTATTTTAGTTAGTGAAAAATGTTGGAGTGGGTGGGGTTCCCAACCTATGTGGAGAAGATCCCGGAGTGCGACGAGCGCCGTCCGATGTCGGAGAAGCTCGGGAGTAGTTGTTACTGCTGCTGCTGCCCCAAAGGGGGTTCTGGACCAAGTCTGCCGAGTTCGGGCCGAACTCGGTCCCAGGCCGAGTTCTGGACGAACTCGGTCTGGCCGTTCCAGGGTTTGGCCATCCAGTGCTGGTTGCCCCACACAGAGTTCTGGCCGAACTCTGTGTGTCGGGGGGCTGAAGCGGATTTCAGGATGAGTTTTCATCATTGGATCTAATCCAACGGTCCAGGTTGGTTGCGGGATTAGGGAGATATATTGAGTTTTCTCAACCCTAACTTATAATCGCATTGGACAACACAAGTTTGAGAGAGAAGGAGGCAAGAGTGCCATTACAACTTCGGAGAAGAAGACGGAGGATTGAAGGTCGCTGTTCGAAGGAGATCGTGTTCGGATAATCTCTATTCGTCGTTCTCGCTCTTCGTAGCCTTGTAATCATTGTTCTTATCTCTGAGTGTTGTGAGGATCCGATTTGGATCGGGAGGAGTTTGTAGAGGGTGTAATTCTTCTATTCCATTAGTGGAGGCTTCTCAGGGTTGGACTCCGATCGTCCCGTGGTTTTTTCCCACAAGGGTTTCCACGTCAAAAATTCTCTGTGTCTGCGTGATTGTTTTTGTGTGGCTATTTTTGGGTTCGTGCGTTGTATTGCTCGGTCCTCTCGCAGGTACTCTCCGGTTTGGAAAAAGGTTTTCGCGCTTCTTTCCCAACAGAGTGGTATCAAAGCATAGATTTTGTTCTGGCTGATACCAACAGAGTGGTATCAGAGCTTTGGGTTCAAAGGGTGTCAGGAGTTGACAGAGGAACCAGAGAGGAGAGATGGACGCGAAGCCGGTGCGCATGGTGAACCTCAATGGCACAAACTATCATTATTGGCGGAGCAAGATGAAGGATTTGCTATTTGTCAAGAAGTTGCATCTACCCGTGTTTGCATCCGAGAGGCCCAGTGATAAATCCGAGGAGGACTGGACGTTCGAGCACATACAGGTGTGTGGGTACATACGACAGTTTGTTGATGAGAACGTGTACAACCACGTTGCCAATATTGAGCACGCGAAGACGTTGTGGGATAAGCTGGAATCCTTGTATGCGAAGAAGACCGGGGGTAAACAAGTTGTTCCTGATCCGAACGATGATGGGTCTGCGGTACAAGGATGGGGCGTCTATTACGGATCACTTGAGTGATTTCCAGGGCGTGGTTGACCAGCTATCTTCTATGGGAGTCAAGTTCGACGACGAAGTTCAGAGACTGTGGCTGCTGTGTACATTGCCAGACTCGTGGGAGACCGTACGAGTATCTATGATCGCTTCTGCTCCAGAGGGCGTGGTCAGTCTGGAGTTTGCCAAGAGCGGGGTGTTGAATGAAGAGATGCGGAGACGTTCTCAGGGCACTTCATCCACATCCCACCACTCAGAGGCACTTGTTTCATAGAGCCGCGGAAGGGGCAAAAGCAGGGGTCCAGGTGGTGGCAGAGACAAGAGCAGGGGGAAGTCCAAGGGTCGTTACGAGGACTCAGAGTGTTATCATTGCGGTAAGAAGGGCCATATCAAGCGGAACTGTTTCGCTTGGAAGAAGGAGAAGAAGGGCGACAAGGGGAAGCAAGAAGAGAACACTACAGCGGCGGCCTCGGTACATGGAGGCGATGTGATCGTCGTAGGTGATGAGGTCATTACTAACCTCGTCTGCGATGACAATTCTTGGCTGGTGGACTCAGGGGCTTCAGCACATGTATCTCACAATAGGGCACTGTTTGCCACTTACACGACAGGCGACTGTGGCGTGTTGAAGATGGGCAACGGAGATGTGTCGAAGGCGGTTGCCGTTGGAGATGTGCATTTGAGAACGAAGACGGGTGCGGTTCTTGTTCTCAAGGATGTTCGTCATGTCCCTGATATCCGTTTCAACCTGGTGTCGGTTGGAAGGTTGGATGACGAGGGATTCTTCAGTCTCTTCGGGAATAGTCAGTGGAAGCTTTCCAGAGGTTCGATGGTGATTGCCAGAGGAAGCAAGAAGTCCGGTCTCTACTATATGGAGGGGAGCGCAGAGGGGGCACAGGAGGTGAACGCAGTCAGTGATGCGTCTACCGAGTTGTGGCACAGGCGGCTCGGCCATATCAGCGAGAAGGGGATGAGCTACTTGGTGAACAGGAAAGTGATTCCGGGGCTCAAGTCTACAAAGTTGGAGAAATGCACGCACTGTTTGGCTGGGAAGCAAAATATGGTGTCTTTCCAGAGTCACCCAAGTTCGAGGAAGCCGGCGTTGCTCGAGTTGATTCACTCGGATGTCTGCGGTCCTATGAAGGTAAAATCTCTTGGTGGTGCTTCTTACTTTGTGACTTTTATTGATGACTGTTCCAGGAAGGTTTGGGTCTATGCCTTAAAGACCAAGGATCAGGTGCTGCCTACTTTCAAGGAGTTTTAGGCCTCCGTTGAAAGGGAGACGGGCAAGAAGTTGTTGTGTGTTCGGTCCGACAATGACGACGAATACATCGGTCCCTTTGATGCGTATTACAGAGAGCAAGGGATACGACACCAGAAGACTCCGCCAAAGACACCTCAGCTCAATGGTGTAGCGGAGCGCATGAACAGGACACTGATGGAGAGGGTGCGGTGTTTGCTGTCAGAAGCAAACTTGCCGGGCAGTTATTGGGGTGAAACTCTTCTCACAGCTGCTTATATTATTAATTTGTCTCCTAGTGCTCCTTTGCAGGGTGATGTGCCTGACAAAGTATGGTACGGCAAAGAGCCGTCATACAGTCACCTGCGGGCGTTTGGTTGTAAAGCCTTCGTGCATGTACCGAAGGACGAGATGACCAAACTTGAGTCGAAGACGAGGCGATGCGTCTTTGTCGGCTACGATCGGGATGAGTTTGGCTATAGACTCTACGACCCAGTGGAAGGAAAGCTCTACAGAAGCAGGGACGTGGTGTTCGTCGAGGATCAGACCATGACCAACACTCAGGATTCCGAGACGCCTTCTGAGGCTGAGGAATTGCCTGAGTTAGAGTCATTTCGCTTCGAGCAGTTTCCAGAGGACATCGCAGAGGATCCAGTTATGGGGGAGCCGGTACATGGAGTTGCTCCCAACCTTGATCATCAGCCTGCTGATGGTGGTCAGGGTGTCCCTCAGGAGGATGAGCATGCCGGAGAGGTAGTTCCTGAAGGGGAGGAGGCTGTCGGTATACAGCCAGCACCAGTGGCTCCACTGAGAAGGAGTGACAGAGATCGTCGACCATCTACGAGATACTCACCGGATGAGTATGTGCTATTGACTGACGGGGGGGAGCCCGAAAGTTTCCCAGAGGCTATGGAAGACGAACACAGGCAGGAGTGGATGGTGGCTATGCAGGAGGAGATGAGTTCCTTGCACACCAATTCTACTTATGATCTGGTGCGGTTGCCAAAGGGCAAGAAGGCTTTGAAAAATCGATGGGTGTTCAGAGTGAAGCAGACGGATGATGCTACTCGCCCTCGATACAAAGCGAGGCTGGTAGTCAAGGGCTACGGTCAGCGGAAAGGCGTGGATTATGATGAAATCTTTTCGCCTGTCGTCAAGCATTCGTCTATTCGGGTGGTGCTAGCATTAGCAGCCAGTTTCGACTTGGAGGTCGAGCAGATGGACGTGAAGACGGCATTCCTCTACGGTGATCTTGAGGAGGAGTTGTACATGGAGCAGCCGGAGGGATTCTGTGAGAAGGGCAAGTCACATTTGGTCTGCCGGTTGAGGAAGAGCTTGTATGGTCTGAAGCAGGCTCCGAGGCAGTGGTACAGAAAGTTCGAGTCGTTTATGGGGGAGCATGGTTATGCACGGACGACGTCGGACCATTGTACATTTGTGAGGTATTTTGCTGATGATGATTTCATCATTTTGTTGCTCTATGTTGATGATATGCTATTAGTGGGTCGGAATGCCACTAGGATAGCGGAGTTGAAGCGCCAACTGGGCGCGGCCTTCTCTATGAAGGATTTGGGCACAGCGAAGACTATTCTTGGGATGGAGATCAGCCGAGAGAGAGAGTCCAAGCTGCTACACTTGTCCCAAAAGAAGTACATTCACCGGGTACTTCAGCGTTTCGGGATGGACGGGTCGAAGAAAGTGAGTTCCCCCCTCGCGGCTCACTTTAAGTTCACTGAGGAGCAGTGTCCATCTACCGAGGACGAAAAGGAAGATATGGAGCGGGTTCCATATGCTTCAGCTGTGGGAAGCCTTATGTATGCCATGGTGTGTACGAGGCCAGATATTGCTCATGCAGTTGGTACGGTTAGCAGGTATCTTTCGAATCCTGGAAGGGTACACTGGAGTGCGGTCAAGTGGATTCTACGATATCTTCAGGGCACTGCTGGTTGGAGACTTTTCTACGAGATACTCACCGGATGAGTATGTGCTATTGACTGACGGGGGGGGAGCCCGAAAGTTTCGCAGAGGCTATGGAAGACGAACACAGGCAGGAGTGGATGGTGGCTATGCAGGAGAAGATGAGTTCCTTGCACACCAATTCTACTTATGATCTGGTGCGGTTGCCAAAGGGCAAGAAGGCTTTGAAAAAATCGATGGGTGTTCAGAGTGAAGCAGACGGATGATGCTACTCGCCCTCGATACAAAGCGAGGCTGGTAGTCAAGGGCTACGGTCAGCGGAAAGGCGTGGATTATGATGAAATCTTTTCGCCTGTCGTCAAGCATTCGTCTATTCGGGTGGTGCTAGCATTAGCAGCCAGTTTCGACTTGGAGGTCGAGCAGATGGACGTGAAGACGGCATTCCTCTACGGTGATCTTGAGGAGGAGTTGTACATGGAGCAGCCGGAGGGATTCTGTGAGAAGGGCAAGTCACATTTGGTCTGCCGGTTGAGGAAGAGCTTGTATGGTCTGAAGCAGGCTCCGAGACAGTGGTACAGAAAGTTCGAGTCGTTTATGGGGGAGCATGGTTATGCACGGACGACGTCGGACCATTGTACATTTGTGAGGTATTTTGCTGATGATGATTTCATCATTTTGTTGCTCTATGTTGATGATATGCTATTAGTGGGTCGGAATGCCACTAGGATAGCGGAGTTGAAGCGCCAACTGGGCGCGGCCTTCTCTATGAAGGATTTGGGCGCAGCGAAGACTATTCTTGGGATGGAGATCAGCCGAGAGAGAGAGTTCAAGCTGCTACACTTGTCCCAAAAGAAGTACATTCACCGGGTACTTCAGCGTTTCGGGATGGACGGGTCGAAGAAAGTGAGTTCCCCCCTCGCGGCTCACTTTAAGTTCACTGAGGAGCAGTGTCCATCTACCGAGGACAAAAAGGAAGATATGGAGCGGGTTCCATATGCTTCAGCTGTGGGAAGCCTTATGTATGCCATGGTGTGTACGAGGCCAGATATTGCTCATGCAGTTGGTACGGTTAGCAGGTATCTTTCGAATCCTGGAAGGGTACACTGGAGTGCGGTCAAGTGGATTCTACGATATCTTCAGGGCACTGCTGGTTGGAGACTTTTCTACGAGATACTCACCGGATGAGTATGTGCTATTGACTGACGGGGGAGAGCCCGAAAGTTTCCCAGAGGCTATGGAAGACGAACACAGGCAGGAGTGGATGGTGGCTATGCAGGAGGAGATGAGTTCCTTGCACACCAATTCTACTTATGATCTGGTGCGGTTGCCAAAGGGCAAGAAGGCTTTGAAAAATCGATGGGTGTTCAGAGTGAAGCAGACGGATGATGCTACTCGCCCTCGATACAAAGCGAGGCTGGTAGTCAAGGGCTACGGTCAGCGGAAAGGCGTGGATTATGATGAAATCTTTTCGCCTGTCGTCAAGCATTCGTCTATTCGGGTGGTGCTAGCATTAGCAGCCAGTTTCGACTTGGAGGTCGAGCAGATGGACGTGAAGACGGCATTCCTCCACGGTGATCTTGAGGAGGAGTTGTACATGGAGCAGCCGGAGGGATTCTGTGAGAAGGGCAAGTCACATTTGGTCTGCCGGTTGAGGAAGAGCTTGTATGGTCTGAAGCAGGCTCCGAGGCAGTGGTACAGAAAGTTCGAGTCGTTTATGGGGGAGCATGGTTATGCACGGACGACGTCGGACCATTGTACATTTGTGAGGTATTTTGCTGATGATGATTTCATCATTTTGTTGCTCTATGTTGATGATATGCTATTAGTGGGTCGGAATGCCACTAGGATAGCGGAGTTGAAGCGCCAACTGGGCGCGGCCTTCTCTATGAAGGATTTGGGCGCAGCGAAGACTATTCTTGGGATGGAGATCAGCCGAGAGAGAGAGTCCAAGCTGCTACACTTGTCCCAAAAGAAGTACATTCACCGGGTACTTCAGCGTTTCGGGATGGACGGGTCGAAGAAAGTGAGTTCCCCCCTCGCGGCTCACTTTAAGTTCACTGAGGAGCAGTGTCCATCTACCGAGGACGAAAAGGAAGATATGGAGCGGGTTCCATATGCTTCAGCTGTGGGAAGCCTTATGTATGCCATGGTGTGTACGAGGCCAGATATTGCTCATGCAGTTGGTACGGTTAGCAGGTATCTTTCGAATCCTGGAAGGGTACACTGGAGTGCGGTCAAGTGGATTCTACGATATCTTCAGGGCACTGCTGGTTGGAGACTTTTCTACGAGATACTCACCGGATGAGTATGTGCTATTGACTGACGGGGGGGAGCCCGAAAGTTTCGCAGAGGCTATGGAAGATGAACACAGGCAGGAGTCGATGGTGGCTATGCAGGAGGAGATGAGTTCCTTGCACACCAATTCTACTTATGATCTGGTGCGGTTGCCAAAGGGCAAGAAGGCTTTGAAAAATCGATGGGTGTTCAGAGTGAAGCAGACGGATGATGCTACTCGCCCTCGATACAAAGCGAGGCTGGTAGTCAAGGGCTACGGTCAGCGGAAAGGCGTGGATTATGATGAAATCTTTTCGCCTGTCGTCAAGCATTCGTCTATTCGGGTGGTGCTAGCATTAGCAGCCAGTTTCGACTTGGAGGTCGAGCAGATGGACGTGAAGACGGCATTCCTCCACGGTGATCTTGAGGAGGAGTTGTACATGGAGCAGCCGGAGGGATTCTGTGAGAAGGGCAAGTCACATTTGGTCTGCCGGTTGAGGAAGAGCTTGTATGGTCTGAAGCAGGCTCCGAGGCAGTGGTACAGAAAGTTCGAGTCGTTTATGGGGGAGCATGGTTATGCACGGACGACGTCGGACCATTGTACATTTGTGAGGTATTTTGCTGATGATGATTTCATCATTTTGTTGCTCTATGTTGATGATATGCTATTAGTGGGTCGGAATGCCACTAGGATAGCGGAGTTGAAGCGCCAACTGGGCGCGGCCTTCTCTATGAAGGATTTGGGCACAGCGAAGACTATTCTTGGGATGGAGATCAACCGAGAGAGAGAGTCCAAGCTGCTACACTTGTCCCAAAAGAAGTACATTCACCGGGTACTT
The DNA here is from genome assembly GCA_029216955.1 of Iris pallida. Taxonomy (NCBI): domain Eukaryota; kingdom Viridiplantae; phylum Streptophyta; class Magnoliopsida; order Asparagales; family Iridaceae; genus Iris; species Iris pallida. The sequence continues at coordinate 942,185 of JANAVB010035418.1, forward strand.
CAGCGTTTCGGGATGGACGGGTCGAAGAAAGTGAGTTTCCCCCTCGCGGCTCACTTTAAGTTCACTGAGGAGCAGTGTCCATCTACCGAGGACGAAAAGGAAGATATGGAGCGGGTTCCATATGCTTCAGCTGTGGGAAGCCTTATGTATGCCATGGTGTGTACGAGGCCAGATATTGCTCATGCAGTTGGTACGGTTAGCAGGTATCTTTCGAATCCTGGAAGGGTACACTGGAGTGCGGTCAAGTGGATTCTACGATATCTTCAGGACACTGCTGGTTGGAGACTTTTCTTTGGTGGTGACGAGCCGAAGCTGGTTGGGTATACCGACGCTGATATGGCTGGAGATGTAGACACGAGGCGATCGACTTCAGGCTACGTGATGATGTTTGCGGGAGGAGCAGTGTCGTGGCAGTCGCGGTTGCAGAAGTGTGTTGCCTTGTCGACGACGGAGGCGGAATACATTGCGGCGACGGAGGCTTGCAAGGAGCTGTTGTGGATGAAGAAGCTGTTACAGGAAATGGGACTGAAGCAAGAGCAGTATACTTTGCTTTGCGACAGTCAGAGTGCTATCCATCTTGTGAAGAATCAGACGTTTCATAGCCGGTCCAAGCACATCGAGACTCGGTATCATTGGATACGGGATGTGGTTGAAAAGAAGGACGCGGAGCTTGAGAAGGTGCATACAGATGACAACGGAGCTGATATGTTCACGAAGATTCTACCAAGGGGGAAGTTTGAGTACTGCAGGCAGATCGTCGGGATGACGACGTCCTCCCCATAGTTGTGAAGGGGGAGATTTGTTGGAGTGGGTGGGGTTCCCAACCTATGTGGAGAAGATCCCGGAGTGCGACGAGCGCCGTCCGATGTCGGAGAAGCTCGGGAGTAGTTGTTACTGCTGCTGCTGCCCCAAAGGGGGTTCTGGACCAAGTCTGCCGAGTTCGGGCCGAACTCGGTCCCAGGCCGAGTTCTGGCCGAACTCGGTCTGGCCGTTCCAGGGTTTGGCCATCCAGTGCTGGTTGCCCCACACAGAGTTCTGGCCGAACTCTGTGTGTCGGGGGGCTGAAGCGGATTTCAGGATGAGTTTTCATCATTGGATCTAATCCAACGGTCCAGATTGGTTGCGGGATTAGGGAGATATATTGAGTTTTCTCAACCCTAACTTATAATCGCATTGGACAACACAAGTTTGAGAGAGAAGGAGGCAAGAGTGCCATTACAACTTCGGAGAAAAAGACGGAGGATTGAAGGTCGCTGTTCGAAGGAGATCGTGTTCGGGTAATCTCTACTCGTCGTTCTCGCTCTTCGTAGCCTTGTAATCATTGTTCTTATCTCTGAGTGTTGTGGGGATCCGATTTGGATCGGGAGGAGTTTGTAGAGGGTGTAATTCTTCTATTCCATTAGTGGAGGCTTCTCAGGGTTGGAATCCGATCGTCCCGTGGTTTTTTCCCGCAAGGGTTTCCACGTCAAAAATTCTCTGTGTCTGCGTGATTGTTTTTGTGTGGCTATTTTTGGGTTCGTGCGTTGTATTGCTCGGTCCTCTCGCAGGTACTCTCCGGTTTGGGGAAAGGTTTCCGCGCTTCTTTCCCAACAGAAAAGAGGGAAACGCTCTTCTTTCTTTTCGAAAATTATAATTTTTATTACGAAAAAAAATTCAGTATTTGAAAAGGTTCAAGAAAGTGGAAGACAAAGTCAATATATGGGAATGGAGAAGTGAATCCTTGGCGTGAATGAAAAAAATATTTTCTTCGTATTTTATTTTCTCTTGGGAATTATTATTATTATTTATTTTTTATTTTGCATCCAAATAGAGGAAATGAATTTCCATTGTCCTTACTCACGGAACCAACCGTTGCCTGGATTAGTTTATAATATTAGTCTATTCCTAGCAACTCAATATTTTGGGTATATTCCATTACTAAAACTAACATATATCTCTGCTTTCGTGTGAAAAAAAATGCAGCGATCTCTTTCTTAAAGAATATTGTATTTGTGTTTGTAAACAATTCATATATTTCAACTTTTGCTAAGTGTATAAATATAAGATAAAATTCTTTTACAAATGATAATATTTCTGGAAAAGTGTGGAAATAGAAATCGGTTGGCGTGTAATTCATTTACTCCGTTGAGGATCTGATGTCACGTGGACGAACGGTCTTTAATGGTGTATTTAGAGGTTGCGGGGACGTAGTAGACCCAAAGAAGAAGAAGATGTTTGCAGGCACAAGGGATGGTAAGACATTATTTTAGCTATTTGATGAGTTATTTATAGTCAAAGTCTCACAACATGTATTCTAGCAGGGAGCTGCTTCCAATAGGACTGGCGTGACACACACATTTGACATAACGCGTGTGGCTACATAACGCTATACGACTGACATAATATTTATATTTAATGTAGGCAACGTTGAGATGACAAATTCCTGCAACGTGAACGTCCCTGTTGGAGCCCAACCAAACCCGTCTATTGTCAGGTCAAATTGGTCGGGATCAGGTCAAATATATGTTTGTAAAAAATTCATATTACAACTTTTGCTAAGTGTGTAAATACTAGAAAAAATTATTTTACAAAGGATAATATTTCTAGAAAAGTGTGGCTATAGAAATCGGTTGGTGCGTAATGCATTTACTCTGACGTCCCGTGGACGAACGCTCTTTAATGACGCATCTATTAGAGGTTAGGAAACGTAGTAGACCCAAGGAAGAAGAAGATACTTGCAATCACATGGGGTGATATAAGACATTATTTTAGCTATTTGATGAGCTATTTATAGCTAAAGGCCCACATGTATTGTAGCGGGTAGCTGCTTCCAACAGGACTGACGTGACGCACACGTTTGACATGACGCACGTGACTAACATGACACCATACGACTGACGTGATATTTTAATTTAATGTAGGTAGCGCTGACTAGACAAATTTCGGTAATTCTATGTGTTTAGAGATTGTGGAATCGATTTGGATAGGTCGGAGCCAGATCTAGGCTAGTAACCTTTTAAAACCCGTTTAAAGTAGCAAATTCTATGTGTTTATTTTTCCATTTTATGACTTTAATGGCATCTTATGTGTTATAATCCGTCACTAACTCAATTTCGATTTGAATTAAGCAATGTCATTCTTATATTTAATGCCGTAACGTGCTCGGAGTGTGATTTAGTTTCATGGAAGATAAATGGCTCAAATGTTTATTTCCAGTCCAACCAAACCATCTCTTGTAAGGTCAAATTGGTCGGGTCGGGTCAGGTCAACACCCCCCCCCCCCCCCCCCCCCCCCCCTTTTTGGAGGTGGGGTTCGGATATGGTCTAAATGTATCCGACCCCAACTCGACCCAAATACAACCTAACTGCTGAAAAAGTATTCAATCGACCAAACTCACAATGTGGTGGTGATAACGGTGAGTCGGTCCAATAATATAATGACACATTACTAATATTTTATTGATAGAAATTGAATTATATATAATACTAAATTAAAAAAATTTACGATAATTATGTGTTATTATACCATTGAACTGGCTCATCATTAATCATTGACACATGATAAGTCCGCGACCCATTCAATAATTTCCTCCGACTGCCCTCTCCCTTTGGCACCCATTGGATATTTTTTTTATTGATAAAATATTATTGGAAGCAAGGGAGGAAGAAGTGTTATTCCCTTTCCTTCCCTTGCTATTATGTATTAAAAAAGAACTCAATTGACATTAATAAACTCATAAAAGACAAACGTTCATCACCAACTAACCATGTTCATGGCAAGCCATGCTGTCTACATCTCCCAAGCAATTGTAGCTTCTTATTTTGGATTATTGAAACTTTGCAAGTTCTTTAATTTTCAATTCGACTACAGAATCTCAAATAAGAACTAAGAATAATAATCTATAATATATATGTGACAGGTGAATTTTATTAATATTGAAATTGTAAAAATTTTAACCGGTTGAAAATAATTAAGGAATCATATGAATATAATCAAACACTTTTTATAGTCTAGTTTGAAAAATTAGCTAGGAACTATGAGTTTCCCTAGAAATTTTATTTAATTTTGCATCCTATTTTAAGGGGTCAATGAGAATGAAAGGCCACATTGCTTCTTGTGAATGTTCCTCCAACCATATGCATGTCCTAACTCCGTTTGGGACATGTCCCAAATGGGTCATTATTTTAAGTGACTTGGAGTTTATAATGTTGGATGTTTGTGCTTAGTCCACAATGGCTGCTCCAGATGACTAGATGAGGATGACACCTATTGGTACATTGCTCCAGATGACTATATGAGGATCACACACACATATATATTCGAAGAATTTTATTCAGGTCCTTCAAGTGGTTACAAATTCACAGAAGGCTTACAGCCAATGCAGGCCGAAGATCTTTATATACAAGTCCTATGTCAGAAGACACCATTATAGCCGATATATATACAGAAACAATTTATCTGGTTATATATATATATATATATATATATATGTATATATATATATATATATATATATGGAATCAGATAAATTGTTTTTGGAATCGATCCCATTGGAATTCGAACTCCTGACCACTCGGGTCGCATGCATCTCTCTTAACCACTAGGCTAGAGGTCATTTGCAAAAATGAAAAATAAACGACTCTGCTGGGGATCGAACCCAGAATCTTTGGTTTCATAGACCAGCGTCTTTTATATATATATATATATATATATATATATATATATATATATATATATATATATGACCTCAAGCTTAGTTGTTAAGAAAGATGCATGCGGTCCGAGTGGTCGGGAGTTCGAGTCCCAGTGGAGACGAGTTCGCCACAATTACCCATTGTTTCAATATATATATATATATATATATATATATATATATATATATATATATATATGGCACGTTTGGAGAGAGATAAATAGACGGATATTCAAAGGCTGTACGATGTCTATCAGAGGAATTCTTAATAACATTGAAGCAGATATTGAGGTCATGGGAGATTAATTGATTAACAGTAAAGAGTCTTTGTAATCTGTAACATATTTTAGTTTTATCATTGAAGTACCCTTTCTTCATATATATATATATATATATATATATATATATATATATAGCCTACTGGTTAAGAGAGATGTATGTGGCCGATGGAGGCGAGTTTGCCACCCTACTGGTTAAGAGAGATGTATGTGGCCCAAGTGGTCGAGAGTTCGAGCCCCGGTGGAGGCGAGTTTGCCACAATTGCCCATTGCTTATATATATATATATATATATATATATATATATATATATATATATATATATATATATATATAAAAGGAGGGATCTACATCCCCTCATTTTTGCATCTCTCAAGCATCCTACCGGAAATCGATCTCCTGACCACTTGGGCTGCATGTCTCACCACTACCACTAGGCTAGAGATCATTGGCTATATATGTGTGTGTGTGTGTGTGGCCGGCCGATGGTTGGTTGTTCGCGCCACAACTTATTTTTGTTATTCTTTATCCTTGTTGTAGGCGGGTCTTGGAAGATCACCTACAACAAAAATCTGTTGCAGTTTACATTGGACTTGGAAGGTTTTCATAAGAAAAGGGACTTGTCCAAACTATCTTTGAACTGCCTCTGAGTAGACATTTATGTATCTAACAAGTTATTAACACAACTTTAGCCACATAACTTAAGTGGCTCTTCTGGTTACCGAGGAGAGGTATAAAATCCTGGCTGGATAACAGAAGATCCTTGGATCAAGCCATGGCACGTATTATTCCTTCAATTTATAATAATGGTAGAGGTTGGGGACAGTGAGCCCAAAAAACATGTAATACAGCATATACAAAGTGAGTGGTAGTGCTTGCAGTTTAAGATTCGGCCACTTCATATAGTAACTTTCTTTAGTTATTGACATAGGGTACAATTTAAGATCATAATGTAAAATGATTAAAATTTTCCTTTTTCTTTCTCCTAGGCTTTAGTTTTATTAAAATTTGGGGCAAAGATATCTCATCGACCATCTACCGGGAGTGCACTTCTCCCTCATCATGTGAATTATGGATTATAGATTCATACATACATATTTACATACCACCATCTGAATTATGTGACATCAATTGACAAACAGTTCTATTTCCATCAATATCACAACCAAAAGTTCAAATGTTCGGCGTAAATAAAATAACTGTTCTAATAAATAATACCATATTGTCTGATATTTGTCTCACTTTTACATATAACGAGGAAAAACAACAATTAATCATACAGACCAAGCGAGAAGCAACATAAATACATTGATCCTTAATTTGATACAAATATGTTTTCCTTCTGTGTGGTAGCCAAGGTTTACTACCTTTGGTAGTTAACATTATCGGAAATGGTGGTAATGGTTGCAATGGCACTCCAAAGATGGAGAAAAAAAAAGAAAAGAAAATGATAGACCTTTGCCCTCACGACCTCAAAGAAAAAGAATGAAATCAAGACTTTGAGTGTCAGAAGCTGAATCAAAATCACAAGAAGCTGGATCAAAATCACAAGGTGCTGGTGAATCTAAAGCTTTGGTCTGTAAGTGCTTCGTTCTTTAAGCTTCGAGTTCAGGCTTGGTCTTCAGCCCAAGCCATGGCTGGCTCCCATCTGCCTTGGCCGAGTCAGCAGGAGAGTCCTTCGAAGGGGAGTCCTTCACTTGATATGGTGCCTTGGCATTGATGCTGAAGACGAAAAGAAGGGCATGCTAGTCATAATTACACAAACTAATTCAACAGTATTTCCAGTTTTTAGGTCTAGAACCACCTACCGATCCTTTCTCTTCTCAAGGAATCGATGGAGAGATGCCTTCCTTGCTATGGGAAGATCTGTTATCAGAGAAACATGGCGATAATTAATATTGATGAAGGCACATACACGTTACGAATATTCACAAGTCACAAAAATAATAGAATATATTAAGCACGGAACAACACGTTTAGGAGTAATCATGAAAAACACAAAAAAAACACGCAACAATTTCCTATCTTTGGTCATAATTTAATCCACAATGATAGAAAGCAAACAGCTCAAGCAAGCTCTCTTAGGTCTAATATACTTATTTTCATTGCTTCCTCATTCCTTTCGTGGACTATTTGCCCGTCTTGATTCTTCTATGTAGTCAGAAATATCAATTTGGTTAAATTAGTTTTGCAGCTTTGTTTTTTTGACTCTTTGAACCGGGAAACAAAAATAGTCGAAAGTTTATATGTAGGTACCATGACTTTTAGCTTGATTTTTTTTTTAATTCTATAGGAAAGTAAACCTAAAGAAGTGTCTCTTTTGGAGATTTTCAGAATCAAATCAGTTGAAACTCAATATTTCTGAAACGAAATCAAATTTGGTTAAAAGTATTCTGACCCTTTTCATTTTGTCTCGACTATTTGATTCATTTGATTCCAGTGACCTTGTATGCAATTACACACAGACCTAGCACGATTGAAAGAAGAACATGAAGGATAGTATAATTACTTGAAACAGTGACTTGGGCTGCCTTTTGGGGCTCAGTCTTGACAATTTGCGGAGCGTTGGGGGCAGAAACAGGGGTAGTGCTCTGGTTGGAGGCCATGCTTTTGGCTTCATTCGTCACGGCTGCAGTGGCAACCACAGGAGGGGCAATGCCGACATTGTTGGCAGTGCCACTCTTCTTGCCAGCTAGCTGCATCAGATCACTAGCCTTATCGGATGGAAAATTATCAAACACCAACACCTTGCCACCATAGAATATTGTCAATTGGGCCTTTTCTGGCTTCCTGCAAATTGAACGGATTATGATAAGCAAACAATTGGAACTAACATATCGTTCAATTCTTTAGTTGTATCTTCTGATCGGATTTTAGATTTGTTGTGCATTTAGAGTTGAGAAAATGTTTATTTCCATTTAAACAACACTCAATGATTGGAGTTTCCCAATTAGGCCTTCTATTTAAGTAAAAATAATGATCTGTGAGCAAGTCATCTTCAGATTCTAAGGTATCATTTACCTACAAGAATCTTAAGAGGGTCTAATTTTATGCTAATTCTAGCCTAACAACATTTTGGAACACCCAATAGTTATAATTCCTCGATTCTGATCAAGCCTTATAGATTCACAGCCTTGTAGAACGAGGGATGGAATTCATATCCTCAATTCCTATGAAACATGAAAATAGTAGCCACTAGAATCATAATCCTAGGTTGTCTATTGGAGTTTGAGGCAAGAAGTAGTAGGGAATTCAGGAATTGGCCCAATCCTTCTCCTAGAAGTAGATAATTATCATTGTCCAAATTCCTAATTTCACATTAAAACAGTGTCTAAACTTTTGTAGTGAATAAAACCTTTATCCCAAATGTTTGGGGTCGGCTATTTGAATATTTCTCCAATTAAGCTTCGTTAAAGGTCGACCTTTGTAACACTAACGAAAACCAAATCCTCCATTACATCCTCAATCCAAACTTCTGCGGTTGAATTCCTTACTTTCTAGATTTGAGGAGGGTCATGTTAGTTGGCCAAGCACTGCAAAACCTTGTAGGAATGAAATCTACCCTTAGATAATACATGTTGCGCTACTCCTTCTTAGTGGAGTTCAATGGAAGATAAGGATTCATGTAACCATTCCTAAATCATCATCATCGTTCGAGCTTTGGGGTCGGATATGTAGCATAAGAAATATTCATAGAAGATTTGACAAGTTTTTACTACCGGTATGTCTACTTGACGTCAACCCGTCAACCCTCTATTTTGATGTCAGAGAGAGCACGAGAGAGCCATGCCATAAAACCTAGACTACCAATTAACACATAGGTAGAACTACCTTTTTGATATGCTGATTCTAGGATTGGTTATCATGCTTTTTTGCTTATCAATACCCTATTCTAAAAGAGAGAAGTGCCCAGTGAATTTTATTTCTTAATACACATCCAACCATGCAGAATTATCTATGTTCTACCACAATAAACCCTGACCACCCAAATGTCTATCCAATGAATTATGAGATTTATTGTTATTTATGTCCGAACCCACCTTCACGTGATAAACGGACATATCACCTATTTCTATTTTTCTTTTGGGAAATTTTTATAACAAGTCTCTGTAATATTAACCTACTTCTCCCTCCACTAATTATGTTAATTCTGCTTAGGTCGCTATACTTTTAAACTTTAAGAAAATTCATTAATTTGTTCGATTCACATAGACGAAATGACTTGCTTCCAATTAACAATATCATCATCACAGTGGACAGCATAGCATGCCACCAACTAAAATAAAAGTTGAAATTGGCTTTAAATACTTGTATTATAATACGTTAAGTGTACTACTGTAATCGTCACACTATCGTCCGCAAATGATTTACGAGATACTTCATGGCCTCGACGCTTGTAAAAAAATACTTCTACTATTTTTTTATCTGGTTTATGTTGTTTTAATCATGCTAATTATTTGTACCCAGTAATCTGAGAAGTTAATTTTATTTGAAAATAGATAGAATAATCCTCTCAATTTCCTTTTAACAAGAAGAAAAAAATTTACAAGATAAAACACGATTCTATTGCCATTTCTATGTTATTGGAACTTTGGTAATATTTAGTAGTTGATGTTGTTTAATTTTTCATTTCCAACTATTGTTTAGTTAATTTAAAAAAAAAAATATTACTTCTATAATACAACACTTTATGTACGCCTATGACTTTTTAAGTTTTGGGGAAACCAATTGCATATATTTTTTGAAAATCACTACCAAAATATGTTTGGTAACCAAAGCTTATAGAAAAAAGCTTTGACAAAACCAGTTATATTTTGGACAACTTTTGAAAGCACATGGGAGGCTAGTTGATGTCGAAACTGCTTCTCTTGTAGCAATCCCAAACTAGGCCTCAAGGACTCTAAACAAAGAGGCAAGACGGTACAATTTTTAGAAGGGAATTGCACAATCTCTATCATAGGGCCGGTCAAGAGAGTCGGGTTGCCTTAGCCGAAGCTAATTTTGGTTGCCCTTCATCTCTATTGAAAATATATAGATTTAAGTCGGGTTTGGACTGCATCAGTCCTAAGAGAACTAAATCACCTAGGGGGTTGCCCTATGAAGGAGGGTTTGTCCAAGTCCGAAGTTTGTCAGATCTACCCTGGGCCGGTCCTATCTCTATGAAGCGTGAAAAGATTGAACTAAGGTTTTACAAAAGTAAAACTATATATTCAAAATTTAGGGTTGGGTGGCTTTATATGCAAAATACAACTTTATAGGGGTTTCAAATAAAATAAACCAACCTGTTAGCTCCAGCAGGTCCGTCGAGGCCCAAACTACTGGCACGCTGGGGAAATAATTCCATAGCAGCCGAAACTCCGTCTGTTTTATCGGCCGTTTGTGGCCCGAGACATCCACTCCCGGCAACAAGCTCATCGTCGTTGGCGGCCGATACGAGTCCGGTTTGCCCGCTACAAAACCAAGCATTTTTATTATTATTATAAATATTTCCTTCTTTGTTTCTAAAATTAGCAGTACGCTGCAAGAACACGATACGGACACGGGGACACGTATCTGGCAACCATTTTACCGTGTCCATGATTAAAAACTTGAGACTTAATAAAAAATCCACACCCCCCCCTCCAAAAAAAAAAAGGAATTCTAAAGTTATTCGTATCAAATGGATCATAAACCTAACCAAACCGTAAGAAATTTGGTAGTAATTCCAGTAAAAGAAACAGTAAAAATTAGGGAAACCCCAACAATCCGAATTCAAAAGAAAAAAAAAAAAAATCCAAAACCCACGTTAATTTGCTGCTAATTTCAGTACAAATCAGTAAAAATTGGGGGGAAACTCCAACAATTCGAACACCTAAACAAGAAAAAAAAAATCTTTCTCAAAACCCTGAACAAATCACCAAAAATATATAGAAAAATCGAAAAAAAATACCTAAAAAAAAGGGAAAAATTTGAGGAAGCGATACCTAGGGAAGAGAGGCCGAGATCGGTGAGGGATCTGGTGCCCTTCTCCTTCATGTACTGGCTCAGCAGGCAGCACGTCACCGCGAAGCGGGAGGTCTTGGCAGGGGCGTTCGCCATTGAATTTGAGTTTGAGAATCAAAATGATCGATCGATCGATATCAATTCTCTTCCTTTTCTTGCTCTTTCCTTCTTCTTTCTTGCTTTTGTCTTTGAATTGTGATTGGAAGAAGATTTTATTTTAAGAGTGAGACGTACAGAGACGCAGACAGTGACTCGGCTCCAGTATCATTTTAAACACGTGATTCTTGGGAGCTGTTTTTATTCATTTTTTTAAATTCCACCACTAGCTAGTAGCTACTATTTTGTTATTGAATGGACATATATATATATATATATATTTGTCTTCAGAAATTTTTTTTACGGAGAAACAAATAAAATTTGTATAAAATTAGAAATTTGGTTTGGAGAAGTGCACTTAATTATTTTTTTGAAAATTTTACTTTTAACAAAAGAAACATCAGGATGTACGATTTTTTTTTTAAATGTCATATCGTACAACTTTTTTTTTTTAAATGTCATACCGTACAACCTTTTTTTTATTACCAACACGTCACACATGATCATATTTGTTAACGAAAACGTGGGAGTGTAACAAGCATCCGAACCTCGTACAATATTTTTTTGTTTCATCGTTCATATTTGTTACTGAACAAATAATTATTTTATATATGGAATCTCGTCACATAAAATATTTTGGTCGCAATATTTTGTCACATAACTCAATGACGTGTACATATGAAGTATAGTTTGACATTTTGGTGACAAAATAGTCTACGTCTCTTTTGTTAAAAGTAAATAAAAAATGATACTGGGTTTGACTAACTGTACTTCTTCGACCAAATCTTTGAAACTTAGTAACCCGCACAAATACTAATTTTGTTTCTCCACACAAATTTTTTTAATTTGTTTTTCTAGAGTTTTGTTTGGTCTGTTGAATTTATTTTAGTTCTTATCTTGTTATTTTGCTTGCAAATCAACTTAATTTTATCAAATTACATATTGGTAAGCCAAAATTTAAATAAATTTGTGTAACTGATATTTATTTATTTATTTCAGTATACCTCCCACTCTCCTCTTCTCTGTTTTCCTTGGTTGCTCGACAAACGAGCAAATGGATTCGACACATGGAGGAGCCATGAACTATCAAACCTAATTTGGAGGAAGCTAAAAGGAGGTGGGCGGATTGGAACATAAAAGAGTACAGTAAGTGAGAGAGGAAGAAACATCAAATTAGAAAAGAAAAGAAAAATCTCATTAAAAAGACATAATATTTTCTTATTAATGTTGGTCAGTCGGCGTAACAGTTCAGTCTCGACCTGATTTTGAACGAATCGGACTGAGCCGAACTTTTAGATTAAAACTCTAAATCCAGCACGGATCGAGACTCGAATAGCTTCGGCCTGAATCTGAGCTAAATTCAAGTTAAATTCAGTCCGGTTTGTAGGTCGTTAAGTTTAAAAATATATATTAAATTTTACTATGTATACTGTATTTATATACTTATAACACCAAAATAATGTAAATATAGTTGGTAGCTTAGACGCTTTTAACTTTTCTAAGATTTATGTTCAAATTTCCTTATGCTTGTGTTATATATATATTAGGATTTAGATTTCGAAAGATTTCAAAAATGACCAACGTTATAGTTTATATCTCGAATCATTGTTCACGTAGACTAATAAACAGTAATTTAGAGACCCAAATTCTAACATTAGTCATTTTAGAGATCCAAATTTTAATTTTTATATATATATGTGAAATTCTATTACTTAATATCCCTAACAATTGTGCAAGTACTTTTATGCGAAAAAAATTGTAAACAAATACAAGATTTGAAGCAACTATAAATATAATAAATTTGAGGGAATTGTACATGAGTCCACTTCACTATAAAGTTTGGTTAGATGGACAAAGTGAGTCCACCAAGCGCAAAGCACAGCGCATCCACTACAAACAGTATCATAATATTCTCACTCTCTTTCTTTATATAGTGCACCCCCCTGTAGTGTGATCTCAGTTGGTTCTTTTTAGGATAACCCCCTTACAACATCTAATTTTGACAATTTTGACAATTATTACTTTTTCTAATTATTATTTTTTTTTAGAAGACATTGCCTGGAATAATAAGTAATGCTTGATATTTGTATCACAAAATATGCAAGTTCGATTGATAGAAATAGTTGCTCCGCATGTATACGTGAGGCCGTGAGGGGTTTGACTGCGACGTCATGACTTTTTTTTTCAGACCATGCAAAAATTTTATGACATTGGAACTCCCTTATTCTTCTTCTCCTTTGGCTTATTTATACTCGTAAATTTATTTATGAAAAATGATGTGCAAAATGTAATACAAAATCACTGAGGGGCTGTTTGGATAGATGTAACTCTTTGAAAGTGTAAAAGTGGCACTTGCAGCAAGTTGAGTTTCCGTGGACTTGCAGCAAGTGACACTTTCCAAAATGTGTTTGGGTTGAGTACTTTTTGTCTGGTGAAAGTGGGAGAAAAATGAGTTCGTTGTTTGGATAGTTATGTAAGTAGAAAATAGAAGTTTTTTTTGGAGATATGGTAAACCTAGGTATAGTTACCCCCCAATAATTAAATTACTTATCATAACTAAACCAAAAAAAATTAAATAAATTAATTAACTACCATAATTAGCTGCTAATTATATGCCATAATATATTAATTACCTATTAATATTACCATAATGTAAATTATCTATTAATATTAAACCCACCCAACCCTCCCCCCCCCCCCCCCCCCCCCCCCCACCTCTTTCCTCTCAGTCTGGACTCTTCTACACGAGTTATTCTTCTTCTCCTTAATCATCTCTGCCCTCTCCACCACCCTCCACCACCACCGCCCTCTCCACCACCACCACAGCGCCACCACCACCGCCACCGCCCTCTCCACCACCACCGCCGCCGCTACCACCACCCCAGACCTCCACCACCCACCGCCACCGCCCTCTCCACCACCGCCACAACCCCTCTCCACCACCACCACCTCCACAGCCCCGCTCCAGCACCACCACCCCCCTCTTCCGACCCACTCGAGCCACCACCACCTCCACGAGCCACCACCACCGCTCAGACCACCACCACCGCTCAGACCACCACCACCGCCTCCACGAGCCACCACCACCTCCACGAGCCACCACCACCGCTCAGACCACCACCACCGCCTCCACGAGCACCACCACCTCCACGAGCCACCACCACCGCCTCCACGAGCCTCCCTCCACCGTCTCAGACCACCACCGCCGCCTCCACGAGCCACCACCACCTCCACGAGCCAACACCCCACTTTCATCCCACCTCCCTCACTTTTGTGAGGGAAGTGAAAATAAACAAAAAGGAGGGGGACAGCAACTGTGCAGCAAGTGAGATTCCTCACTTGCTGCCTCCAGTTGCCGCCAACCAAACGCCGCAACTTCCTCGAAACCCAGCCACTTACCGCATCTCCTTCCACTTCCCGCGCACTCACCGCGAATCAAACAGCCCCCGAGGGTTTTCTGAATTGAGCTTTCATAACATGACTTTATTAGCAAAATTATAGTTTTTGGAAACATGCTTCCAAACTTAGATGCATGAATTTAAACAAATATTATCATACAAAAAACAATCTTTGATAATTCGGTAACAAGGTTCAAAAATTATCGTATGACATTTTAAACAAAATTATAGGGTAAGAATAATTTTAGCTTGCAGTGGTCGTTTAGGGTGGAATGATGTTGCTCAAGCTTATCAAAAAGAAACATAACATGTTTCTGAAGTTATTATTAATTGTTGATCAAACATATTTTGATGGTGGATTAATATTACTCAAGCTTATCAAAAGTTGAAATAAGCTGCTTTGGAATTTGTTATAAGTAGCTAATACTAGGGCTGCAAACGAGTCTAAGTCGAGCCAAGCTTTTGTAAGGTTGAGCTTGACTTGACTATAATTAATCGAGCTCTGGAGCTTGATAAGTTTTTTTTATTTTAGAGCTTGACCTTGGCTCGAAATTGTTTATATCAAGCTTGAGCTTGACTTGATAAGCAAGTTTGATTCAAACTTGATAAACAAGTTCGATAAGCTCAAAATCAAACTCGTTAAGTTTGATTTCAAGCTCGCTCTGTTAGAAATTTATTGTACCCTGTCGATTCATGAGATGAAGAATATAATAAAAAAATTACGAAAGCGTACCTGAATCCATTGCTAGACTTGATGGATATTGTTGAAGCGATCGTCTCTTTATTGGGTTCGATCTTCCAACCCGCTACGGCCCTTAATAACAAAGATGAAATCTTTGTTCCTCTCTTTGTTGATGGGGATACAGAAGAGAATAGAGAAAACCCTCTCTTGGTGGCCGTATGAGTCGGGAACCATAACCCTAATGAATACGCATATATATAGATATGTGTGTTGTGATATTTCTAATTTGTCCCCTCATCAAATTAGAATTATCTCTGGTATCTACACATTAATTCCATGACAATTATACCCTTAAGCCAATTTCCAAATAGACTACTTTAATTTGGCTTAATTATTTAGATAGCCCAACACAATTAATTTTACATGTGTGGCCCCATATTATTGAATAATCCAACAATCTTCCACTGGGCCACATATGTAACCTTATAATTGTGTTAACCTTAGTGAGCTCATAAATTGCTATCTTAATCCTTAGGGTATATCCTGACAATCTCGTCCATTAACCATATCAACATAGGATCAAAGCGGCATTCGTCACATATAGCGTAACTAAACCATCAATGGTCACAGATACCAATATAGCTAAACGACATAGATCAATCATGGATGCATAGCATGGAAATTACACGCAATGTGATCAATACATGTCTATTTCTAACTGGTCCTCCTTAACTTTAATGAGATCAATACTTTAACATAATGAAAACAGAATGGACTGAATTTCCATATATCTGATCAGATAAATATCCAAAATACTTTAATACATAAATGTGTCCAACCAAATAGCACCCAAATACATAAAATACAAACTCCCACTATATTGCCATATACTTGATTGAGATAACACCCATATGAGCAGTATGCTCATGAAAGACCCTGGGTGATAATGCTTTTGTGAGCGGATCCGCTAACATGTAGTTTGTCCTAATGTGCTATATGACACTATAACCATTCTGAATTCTTTCCTTCACAACTAGAAACTTTATGTCAATATCCTTTGACTTATACAAGTTTCTGTTGTTATTGGAATACAGTACTGCTGATTTATTGTCACACCATAATTTCATGTGGTCTTTCAACACCGTACTGTAGGCGCAGCCTTGTGACAATTTCGCAACCATATTCCCTGAATAGATACTCCACAGCATGTTATAAACCTTGCTTTCATGGTGGAAGAAATTATGAGTGCATGTTTGACACTCATTCAAAATATACCTCCATTAGTCAGCATAACCTGATGTGGATCTCCTGCTGTGTTGGCATCCAACAAAATTGGAGTCGGAATACCTTATGATCTCCAGAATTATCCGATCTCCTACAAAGAGCATATAATTTCTTGTTCTCTATTAATTACTTAAGTAGTTTGGCTGCTATCCAATGATCCATCCATATTTGCTTAAAATATCTGCCTAACATCTGAATATGTACGCAATATCCTAACGCGTACATACTTGAGCATACATTAAACTTCCTACAACTGGTTATGAATGAAAAATCTATTGTATTTTCTTAATTTTAAGGCTAATCTTAGGGCACTTGATTGAGACCGAATTTGTCTCTTTTAGCGAGAGGTGTCACCTGGTTTGCATTGAATACTTTAATCAATATACAAAACCAGAAAATTATTCCTACTCCCACTGAACTTCTGATACACACAATCTTCAACAGTGTTTATCTCAAAACCAAACGAGATAATCACTTGGTAAAACTTTAAGTACCTTCGACGAGAATCCTGCTTGAGTCTATGAATAGATTTTGTCAATATGCAAACCATATTATTTGGGTCTTTCGACACAAAGTTTTCTGCATGCACCATAAATTGTTTCGTCGATGTTACCATTGAGAAACACAATTTTGACATCCATTTAATGTAACTCAAGATCAAAATGTGCAATAAGTGATGTGATTGTTTTAAAGGAGTTTTTCAAAGATACCGAAGAGAAAAACTCTTTAAAATCAATCCCAAAATTTTGAGTAAAGTCACTAGTTACAAGACATACTTTATACTTCTCCACATGACCCTTCGAATCCTTCTTGGTTTTAAATGTCCATTTTTAACCAATGAACTTCGTATCTTTTGGTAATGTGACAAGTTTCTAAACTTTATTGTCTTGCATAAACTTATACTCATTATTTATTTCCTCAATCCACTTTTAAGAGTTGGAACTTTCCATGGCCCGACGGAAGATGATTGAATCACCTTCCAATATTCTATAGTTTTCCTCACGTTCCTAGAGAAATATGACAATATTGTCCAAAATTATATTTCTCCTTTCTCTGGTGGATCATCTTAATATTACTGGTTCTTGAGGTTGTTGAGTTTGTTCCTTAGGAATAATTACCTTATCTTGAATGGGGTGCCGCTACATTGTCGTTGTTAAGGTATCTCAACAACGACTTATAGAGGTAATTCGACATTATCTTATTGAGGCTTCGAATTCACTTCTTGATCATGACAGGTATAGAATCTTGCACATCGTCAAAAGTGATAGTAGAAATCGTAATTGATTCCTTCTCAAAGATAATGATCCTGACTTTATTTCTCCCCCAAACTCAACATCCTCAAAAAATATTATACTTCTCGTCTCAAAAAATTTCTTTGTGTGGGATCATATAATTATTAACCCCTTGATTTGTCAGCATAGCCAATAAAGTAGCTGCTTACAATTAAACTTTGGTCTGTATTTTCTTTACACATTAATATAGACAATAAAGTCTACAAAGTCAATAAAATCTAAATCTCATCAGACACAAATCATTCAACTCTATTTCTAAAGATGTGACCTAATCGCTTATGTCATAATGAGACTAAAAATATTTATTGTTAATTTTGCATTTAGTACCACATGACTCCACTTGCAAGATTTTATTGTAAGATGCAATAGTTTTAAATGAATATAGGTTATCATAAACCTTAAGGGAACCGTTACCAATAATATTTGGATTTAAAGATAGACTAAGCTTATTATTTCCAAATGAACAATGATAACAAGATTTGTCCATTAAGGAATCTGAAACTGAATTTCGTCTAAAAGACGGTACAATAAAAGTGTATCAAATCCAAATAATAATCGGTTCCTAAACATAACCTAAAATGTCATATTGCTTTCACTTCTACCGATTTGCCGTCACCCACATAGATGTATCTTTCACCATCAATTGGCTTCGGTAGCTCAGACAACCTTGTCTATAAACACTAATGTGGGTAGAATCTAACCACCACGTGTTTTTAGGTATAAATCTAAATTAACCTCAGAACAGACCAAATTTAGAAATGTATATTTCTTTATACGCCATGCGTGATACTTTGTACATTTCTTCCTTATGTGTCATGTCTTATCACAAAAGAACAACCCTTAGTTTTATATTGTTGTTTCTTTTGACCTGGACCCTTAACAGCTACTGTATTTATTTTCTTTTTCGCCCTTAAAGATTATCCCATTAAACATGAAAATTAAATTCTTATTGGCAGATATTGTAGCAACATTAACTATAAAGAGAACAAAAATAAATAGACAAACATGCTCTAATTAATAACCAAAGAGTAAAACGTAGTCAAACAAATTCAAATAATGGTGAACCACATCTCAAGATACCTAGTATATCATTAATATCAAGTCTTTGGACAGTGATATTAACTGCAAGTGGTACTCTTGGTGTAATGATCAAACGTTGAAAATAAGTCATGTCAAATAATAAGCTTATCTTTGGATCGGGTTATTATTCACATGTAAACCTTACAATTGTCACACATTTATCACCACAAGTATGTGTGCAATTCGGCCAAGTATTAACCTTCCTTTGGGCCGACTAATACCCGCATGAATATACACACACAAACATCCAACATCTCTCATAGACTATCTACGCAAGAGAGGTCACTTTGGCGACATCTTGTTTCAATGAGTCTATTTAGAATATTAGACAACTATTGCTAGTCACAAAAGGCACCAAAAAATTTGAATGTTAACTAAATTTTATAAACTGAATCATGTCTAAATCCTTATGCTTATTTAAATTAAATAATCATAAATCCTTATGTACATGCATATTCATAAGATTATTACTCAAATAAAGTAATCAAAAGCATAATCATGAATTTCAATTTGACAAAATTGGATATTATCACTACAACAAAATTCATGAAATAATCTACGGAGGATATGCACCCAAAGATAATATCAAATAATGCATAAGGATTACTTTAAATAGAATAATATATAGAAGACCAAATATATATACATTTAATCTAAAGAAAACCAACAAATAGATCCACTGAAGCCATTTTTTTGTTAAATTAAGAACCCAATGCATCAACAAACAGTATCCATCGTTTTCATCAGAAAAATAAATCAATAGCACGCCAAAATTGACTACAAACACAAATAAAAATCCAAGTCAATTAATTATTAGATTCTGTAACAACACTAAAAAAAAATAATCTTTTTGTACGCATTATAATCCACACATAAAAACCTCACAAATGGAATCAAAACAAGCCCTAGAAATCAATCAGCACCAGAACCCTACAAAAAAATTCACCCAACTAAGCAGGTGGAAGGAGCCTAACCTCAATCGATTCAGAAAATAAAACTCAACAACACGCAAAATTCGACCCTTTTTAAATCTATTCAGAAAATAAAACTCAACAACACGCAAAATTCGACCCTTTTCCCTCTTAAAAGAAGCAATATTTAATTAATCCGTCATTTTCAGCAGAAAAGTAAATCAACAAATACGATCTACATATCAAAGCCGAGTACTATATGGTTCCCAAAAAATAAAAATACTCAAATTCTATAACTTTATCACCAGTGTCTATCATCCAAGCTCATTTCATACAACTTGGAAACAAAAGCTAGATCCGAGCAATATAGAAACCAGTCATTTAGGAGGAAAATATATGCGGTAAAAAAAAAATTGATCGAACAATCGAAATCATAAATTAAATTTGATCGAACGATCTAGGGTTCCTTAACAATAACAAAAAACTGAATTTGAAAATTTCAAACTCATGAATCAAACAAGGGAGGCTCTGATACCACTTGTTAGAAATTTATTGTACCCTGTCGATTCATGAGATGAAGAATATAATAAAAAAATTACGGAAGCGTACCTGAATCCATTGCTAGACTTGATGGATGTTGAAGCGATCGTCTCTTTATTGGGTTCGATCTTCCAACCCGCTACGACCCTTAATAACAAAGATGAAATCTTTGTTCCTCTCTTTGTTGATGGGGATACAGAAGAGAATAGAGAAAACCCTCTCTTGGTGGCCGTATGAGTCGGGGACCATAACCCTAATGAATACACATATATATAGATATGTGTGTTGTGATATTTCTAATTTGGCCCCTCATCAAATTAGAATTATCTCCGGTATCTACACATTAATTCCATGACAATTATACCCTTAAGCCAATTTCCAAATAGACCACTTTAATTTGGCTTAATTATTTAGATAGCCCAACACAATTAATTTTACATGTGTGGTCCCATATTATTGAATAATCCAACACGCTCAACTTTATTTTAAGCTCATTAAGCTTGATTTTCAGCTTAACGAGCTCGATTCAAACTAGTTAGGCTTGAATTTAAGTACCTGTAATATTAACAATTTATTTAGAAAAATTTAATTAAAAATCTTTCTTCATATCAATTATTAAGGACATATAAATATATAATGCACACAATCATACTGTTATACAAACATATATAAAATTAGAATTCAACAAATAACAAACGGTATGTGGGGGTGTATAGCTCGTTGGGTACACGCGGGGGGGGGGGGGGGGGGGGGGGCGAGTGCATCTGGTGGTAATGACCACTGTTCGAATCCCCTCTAGACGTTGCTCGTCGGCTCAGAAAAAATGACACGTCAAAAAAAAACAAAACAAAGAACAAACGAACTCCTCAACGAGCTTCTAAACGAGCCAGCTCGCAAGCTCATAAATGAGCCAACTCTGTTGGGAAAGAAACGCGGAAACCTTTCCCCAAACCGGAGAGTACCTGCGAGAGGACCGAGCAATACAACGCACGAACCCAAAAACAACCACACAAAACAAACCACGCAGACACAGAGAATTTTTGACGTGGAAAACCCTTGCGGGAAAAACCACGGGACGATCGGAGTCCAACCCTGAGAAGCCTCCACTAATGGAATAGAAGAATTACACCCTCTACAAACTCCTCCCGATCCAAATCGGATCCCCACAACACTTAGAAGCAAGAACAATGATTACAAGGCTACGAAGAGCGAGAACGACGAGTAGAGATTACCCGGACGCGATCTCCTTCGAAAACGACCTTCAATCCTCCGTCTTCTCTTCCAAAGTTGCAATGGCACTCTTGCCTCCTTCCTCTCTCTTTTCTTGATTGTGTGCTACAATTGTGTTACCTATGATTAGGGTTTGGAAATCCCAACTTAACTCCTTAATCCCACAACAAACCTGGACCGTTTGATTAGATCCAATGGTGAAAATTCACCCCAGATTTCCGCTCAGTCCCGACGACACAGAGTTCGGCCAGAACTCTGTGTCGGGCAACCAGAACTGTCCAGCAACATTCTGGAACAGCCAGACCGAGTTCGGCCAGAACTCGGCCTGGGACCGAGTTCGGCCCGAACTCGGTGGCTCCAGTCCAGAAACCCCCTATTGTTAGTAGCAGCAGCAACAACTCCTCGTTGCCTACTTCCCGAGCTTCTTCGACATCGAACGGCGCTCGTCGCACTCCGGGATCTTCTCCACATAGGTTGGGAACCCTACCCACTCCAACAAATCTCCTCCTTCACAACTATGGGGAGGATATCGTCATCCCGACGATCTGCCTGCAGTACTCAAACTTTCCCCTTGGTAGAATCTTCGTGAACATATCAGCTCCGTTGTCATCGGTATGAACCTTCTCAAGCTCCGCGTCCATCTTCTCAACCACATCCCGTATCCAATGATACCGAGTCTCGATGTGTTTAGACCGGCTATGAAACGTCTGATTCTTCACAAGGTGAATAGCACTCTGACTGTCGCAAAGCAAAGTATACTGCTCTTGCTTCAGTCCTATTTCCTGCAGCAGCTTCTTCATCCACAGCAACTCCTTGCAAGCCTCCGTCGTCGCAATGTACTCTGCCTCTGTCGTCGATAAGGCAA